>PVJH01002771.1:0-46872 GCA_004026705.1 Nesogale talazaci
CATCTCTCCCTCCACCCCCCACCCCTGTCCCAACCCAGATGTTCCTCCCTCGGGCAATCTCTGGAGCTCCCTCTCTTCAATCCTGCTTCCCAGGGCTCAACCACCCAAAAGCAAAGAATGTGGCCTCCGACAGGTGTCAACAGCTTCTGGTGCGTTTGCTTGTAAACGGTAGCCTGCAGGAATCATGAAACTTCTGCCTGTGGAATCTCCATCTGGTAATACTGGGGTCTGGGCTGGGAAGGTATGAGTGGGGAGAGGCAACGATAAAGCTGTTTTTCCGGCCACCTCAGCTCTTGGACAAAGTAGAGTGGCCAGAAAAGCAGGATCCGGGCAGTGTGTTTCCTTCTGTTGAACCCAGGGTCCCCAGAAGCCGGCTCTGGCCAACCAAACCACTTTATCCTCCCCAAACCAGAGACCCAACTCCCTGTCACTAAGTGGATGCTAACTCCTACTGAGTGACCCTACAGAGCAGGGTAGAACTACTCATGAGTCTCCAAGAGTGAGACAGACTGTCACTCTTCGTGGGGCTGTTGATCATCAGGTCTGACTTGCAACCACGCCACACGCAGCACCCCACAACCATGGGATGGCAAGTGGACAGGATTTCTGACATCAAGATTGAGTGCCGTGTATTGGGGCAAACCTTTATATACATCAGCTATACCTCAGGATAACCCAGGATAGGATCTTCATGCCCTGTTTGACCAAGGTTGGTGTTGAGAAGGGATTTTGTTCAGGAATGTTTGCCAAGGAGACAGCAGGGCAGGGACCTGGCAGTCCAAGTCCAGACCTCCACCAATGCACCTTGGCCTCTAATTGTGGCCCAGAAAGTCCTTCTTCCCCGGGCCTGTCATATGCCTTTGCATATACTTTTCCTTCCAATCACACCCCACATTTTAAACCTCCTCCAGCTCGACCTCTACCCTCCCTGAAGTTCTCTCTCTTCCTCTCCTGCATGTCCTTCCGTTTGGGGCTTCAGGAGGCTGGAGGCTGGCAAGGAGCTCACATTCTTCTGCTCTCAGAGATGTCAAACTTCTGAGCAGGGGGGTGAGGCTGCCCAGGACGGGAGGGGGTGAGACCAGAGGAGGGAGAGGAAAGCGCACAGGCAGCAGGGGAGTGAGGTGGTATAAACTGCGCAATCGGGGGTGGGGGGGCCTGGGAGACCCTCGTACTTGGATGGAGAAAGTGAAGGTACAGGTGGCCCCAAGATTTCCAGGCTAGCATCTCGAAGGTGGCAGAAATAGGAGCCATGCCCAGCAGAAGATAAGGGTGTATCCAAGAGATCTCTCTTTTTTTTTCCAGGACTCCTTGCCCAACTAGGGTCCCCATGGCCAGTGGCCAGAAGTACCCACACAGCACAGTGACAGAACACATCAGCTCAGCTTCCCTTTTGCTCCATAAAGTAAGAGCAGCACCCTAGCTCCATTCTTCAGGGAAAAGGTCACAACGCTTGGAAAGGTCCATTACTGTGTCCAGTAAAATCTTCATCTGGGAGAGTGAAATCATACTGTTCTAAGTTGCTGTGCGGTGGTCTCTGACTCAAGGCCGCCTCACATACATCAGAGGCAAACATCCAGCCCTGAACCACGCGTGGATTTCAGGTCCTAGAACCCACAGTGGAGGAGGCTATTGGTGTCAAGCCATCTTAACAATGGTTTTCCTCTTTTTTGGCTTGGTGTTTTTGCCTGCTTGTTTAGTCTGGGTTTCACTGCGCATCTACTTTACCAACATCAAGGACAGATGTCCCTTTCTAGCAGTCCTTCGCTGATGTGCCCAAAGTGACCAAGTCAAAATCTGACCAGGCTGCTTCTCAAGAGAAGTCCTGGTGCATTTCTTCGCAGGCTGCTTTGCAGTCAGAGAATCCTGCCGCCACTTAGAGCAGTCCCCTTGTGTACCCTGCACCTGCGCACTCCACGGGCTGGTTTTGAAAGTGTGGCTCTCACGATGGATGGCTCATGCGGTGATGTCATGAAGCCCACTTTCCCTGCAAGACAGAGAGGGAATGGGCTTAGAGGTGAGGAGCCTGCTTGCCTGGACCATACTAGGATCAGTCTGGGCTCTTACCTATTTCCTTAGCCTGTTTCTGGTTTGGGTATCTTTCACTTAGCCATTTGATTTATGCGCCTTTCCAGGTTTGTTTGTTTGTGGATTTCTACTCCACAAACAGCAACTACTCTACTGTAAACAGCAAGTCTTGGAAACCCACAGGGCCAGTTCCAGCCTGTTCTCTACAGTGTCACAAGGGCTAGGAATTGACAGGATGGCAAAGAGTTTGGTTTATTTATTTATATTTATCTACCTACCTATCTATCTATTTATGTATTTAGTGTCATGAGAGTGCACATGTGCCGCCGACAGGAGTAGAAAAGGAAGGGGACGTGAAAGTCCAGGGATGAGGTAGAATGGATTTCCAGGAGTGGGAACCAGCATGTCCAGGGTTTACAGACAGGGGTGATAGGAGGTGGGTGGAGGAGGAACTGAACCACTCGTGGGAGAAGTCCTCACGTGTCTCTTTATTAACAAATACTGATTGACCACACTGTGCACAGTTCCGACAACGAGCTCAAACGTAGGAAAGACCGTGAACATGGCCAGGCAGGAGCGGGTGTTTCTTTCCGTTTTACACAGCGTGACCGGGAGTCGTAACTGATTCCACAGGCACCTAACAACACAACAAATATCAATTACCAGGTAACACGAAGCTCTAGACACTTTATAAATATTAACTCAATCTTCATAGCAAATGTGTTCTCAGGGAGGCCCAGATGGGACAAAGGGTTAATGCATTCACTACTAACAATTCTTAGCCCACTCCTGGGCGCTTGCGGGAGAGGGGCTGGGGGGGCCGCCGCGGGAGGAAGCCTGGCGATCTTTCATGAAGATCACAGCCCAGAAAGCGCTCTCGGAGCACTTCTGCTCTTCCACGAGACCAGTCATTATCCTCCTCACTGCACTGAGGTTACCTGGTGGTGGACTCAGAAGCCCCGGGTCCCAGCTCGGCCGTCCTGGCCTGACAGCCGGATCCCGACACCACCATTTTGCTCCGGGCGGCCGTGAGCCTCAGAGCGGTGCCCACACTTGGCCGGGGTGACACAGAGCGCGCCATTCCCTCGATCGAGCGCCCTGGGCGCCTGCGAGAGACGGTCGGCCGGCGGGAGCGAGGGAGCCACGCAGAGCGCGGTCCCCAGCAGCCGCGCGAGCGCCCCCATCCTTCCTTTCCCCTGGTCCTCGGAGCCCCGCCCGGGAGGCGCTGGGCCCCAAGCCCCGCCCCTGATCCTGCCCACACCCCTGACACACCCCTCGGCGACCGGAGCCAATGGCAACCCGCAGGCTGAAGGGGTCCTATAAACGCAACGGTCCGCGTGCTCACCGGAGGTGGCACCGGCGAGCTTGCAGGTCGCGCTCCTCGGGTCCCCAGAGTGGAAGTAGCTGGAAGCGGGAGGACCAGCCAAGGAGGAGGCCGAGTCTCGGAGCCAGAGCGGGAGTCTGAACAGGAGAGCGCCGCCGCCGCCTCCTCCGTGCCCGCCCGCCCGCCCGCCCGCCGCGCACCCGGCGCTGCCCGAGCACTCGCGCAGCGCGGCCATGGAGCCCAGCAGCAAAGTGAGTCCCGCGAGCCTGCGCGCACGCCGGCCCTCCCCGCCCAGAACAAAGGCGCCGACCCCGCCGCGCCCCCGCGCCGCCCGGCCGCGACGTGCGTCCCCGGCGGGCGGCGCGCCTCCCCGAGCCTCGCGGCTCCGGAGCTCAGCCGCCGCCGGGGCTCGGGCCCGGGAGCGGGGCTCGGGATGGGCTCCGCGCGGCCGGGCGAGAGGGCGCCGCCTCTGAAATTGGCGCCCTCCCCGCGCACGGCTTCCTTCCGGGGGGTGCCGCGCCGTCTCCCCGGCCGGGTGGGGGCCGGGGCCCGAGGGCCGAGCGCCGCACGTCGCGCACGGCCTTCCTGGCGGCGGCGGCGGCGAGCCGGCTCCTCCCGGTGCGGGGGAGGGGGCCGAGCGCGGCACCCATTGGCCGAGCGGGCCGAGCCCCCGGCCCTTCCCCAGGCCCGGCGCGCGGAGGAGGCGGCACCCGCTTCCCACTCGCCGCCCGCGGGCACCGCCGCTCGCCCTCCCCGAGCGCCACACCGTGCGCGCGGCCTTGTGTGTGTTGGACGCGGCTGCCTAGCGGCCTTGCTTCCTGGACACTGGGGCGAAAGGGCGCCTCTGAGGCCGCCTCGAACCCGGAGCCCATCTATAGCTCCGGCGTGGAGACGAAAACCCGGCCGCCCAGACCCCCTTTCTCCTCCCCCCCAGCAGCTCAGGTCCCCAGGCTGGAAAGCAGGGGCGATCTGCTCGGAAGTGGCCGGTCCCCTGCTCGGGCGGGGCTGTTGAGGCACGGGCGGGGGGAGAACCTAGGGGGCCGGCGCCTTGAGCCCCATGGGGTTGGAGGCTGAGAAGGTTTCCGGGCTGGAGTTTAGAGGAGGAAGCCCATCGCAGGGCGCTGTGGAACGGGGAGGCCCCTCCTCCGGGGACCCCTTGTCCAGATGACATCTTCGTCCATCTTTCAGCCTTGGGATCCTGCCCGCCTTGCCGCGGACCTCTGCGTTCTTCCGCGGGCTTATGTTTGCCAGCAAACATTTACCAAGCCCTCCTAGGTGCGGGCCGTTGTTTCTTTCCTCCCTCTTGAAAAACTTCACCGGAGTCACTCTTTACTTTTGAAACACTCCCTCTCTGCAACTTGGATTTCCCAGTGCGGGGATGCTCTTTCTTTAACCTGGGAGAACGCGGGACCGAACTCCGCTCTGTTCTCCTGTGCAGGTGTCTAGAGGGGCTGAGCCGGGCCCCTCCCTGGCTGGGAAAGTGCGGGAGGAGACAGGAGACCTAGCAGGAGACTCAGATTAGCGGGAAAAGCCTCCCTCCCACTCCAGACAACTTGCTTCGCCCAGCCCTGCCCCTCTGAATTGAGACGAAGCCCAGAGGAAGTTCTTTCCGACTGTCATCGCCGAGTCAATCAATCCCTTGGGGTGAAGCAAAGTAAAAATAACAGATGGACTGATTTTAGGCCTAGGCTTTGGACAATGATGCTCACAGGCTCTGGTCACTGATTCTCGAAGGATCAGTCTCTTTGCCTGCAAGGATGAAAGTCGTATCTTCCTTAAAACTTGAGTTCTTCTTGGGCCACCATGCTGTCGGTTGATTATAGCGACCTCCTGTGTGTCCGAGTAGAACTGTGCTCAAGAGATACATTTTTTTTCTTTTTGCATCACTGTTCTCCGGTGGTGGGAGTAGGAGGCCCAGCCCCACTGCTGGAATTGAACCTCCGTCCCAGTGGGCCGCAGCCCCTTGCACAACCACTAAGCCACCGGGGCTCAGCCTCTAGAGATATTTTGATGGCTATTGTTATTCTGTCTGTTTTTGCAGGGGCGTGGGGTGGAGAGGGCAGGTCCAAAGCATCTCAGAATGGACTTGAACTCCCAACCATGAGCAATCAAGTCCATTAATCCTTTGCACAACCCAGCATAAGAACGGAGATGCAGGTCCTAGGTGTTCACTGGGAGAACCAGCGCTTATTCTTACTGAAGCCAGGAGAGCAGAGGAAGGAAAAATAGTAATAAATGGCCACTACAGTTCACACTTTGTGTTAAAATGTGATTCTTTGTGGGAACAGATACCCAGCCTCCTTTCTCTTACATGGAATGGTTGGCGGATTTGAACTGCCAACTTTGTGTTGAGCAGTCCAGCACCCAAGGGTGTCACCAGGGAACCTAAAAGATCAAGGCCAGGCAGAAAGAAAGGGCTTTCATTTGTCCCTGCCCTCTCAGCCTGTCTTAATTTTTGATCTTACCTGGGAAGGGCTTCTCTGTCTCTAAGGGTCGCCCTTGTATTTGCACTGTGTTTATACATTGAATCGGCTGGGTGTTTTTCTCTCCTATATGATCTTTCAACTTTTTCAATGACCCAACCGTGATCTGTCTTTATAAATTCATTCACATGCACTATTATGTGAAAAGATTATATATGTCTCCACAAAATAGCCGTTTAAAAAAATTTGTGTGTTTTGTCTTGGTCAAATCCTCACCAGTATACATCTAGTATACATTTTTGTGATAAAATCACATTGGGAAATTTGATTTACAATCAACAGGCCTTGGGGGGGTGGACTGCGCGGAGGGGGGGTGTTAAACTGAAACCTAGAGAGGCTATATCACTTGCCCCTAGGTCTCAAAAACAGATTATGCCCTAGGTCTTAGAACAGGTTTGGTCTGACTGTAAGGTCCACTCTTTCCGCCGTGTTCTTTTTATCCCCTGCAAACTGGGGATTTACTCAGCTGACATTGCTCTTCTACTCAGCACCCCTGCTGCTCTGAGGATTGGGCTTAACTGAGAATTCCAGAGGGGCAGGTTTGTACAGTTCTTCATCCAGGCAAGGGGGAGTCTGCAAGGAGGAGTCATCATTCTGCTCCCCCAAGTCCCATCCTTTTGTGAAGTGGGCCTGCTTCCAGGACACGCTGCACAGAACCTCTGCCTTTCACCTACTCGCATAAGCCAGCTGCTTCTGCTGCCACACAGAGGAGATACCCAGAAATCTGCGGGGTCCCTCGGCCACTTCAGCAGTGCAAAGACCATTGACCTGTCTTTTGAAACTTACTGTGAGTTGAGCTCTGGTGGTGTAGTTGTTAGGAGGTGGGCTGAGATCGCAAGGTCAACAGTTTGAAACCACCATCCGCTCCATGGGAGAAAACTGGGACTTTCTACTCCTGTGTCAGAGTTACAGCCTCAGAAACACACAGGTACTGGTTCGCTGTCAGTCAGCACCAACTCCACGGCGGGAGTTTGGTATGGATTTTGAGTGAAGGCTTGCAGAGCGGATCCATTTACCACTTAACACTTCATACACCTTTTGTTTCAGGTCATTGCTTACAAACCCATTTTCCCACCTCCTCCCATGTTTTATTCCACCTGATTCTCTAATCCTTCTGTTATTGGGGGAATCTACTCTTTTGATCTCAAATGGTCCGGACGCCAGAGGGTTATTGCTCCGCTTATAGACTAGTCTTTGGTTTGGTTGAAATTCTCAGTGAGTGCATTTTCAGGCCATGGTGTCCGTCTGGTTCACCACTCTTCCCAGTAAACCTGGTTTTTTTATGATTTTTTTGGGGGGGGCATCTCTGCCCTCTGGTGGTCGTGGGAGCTACCCAGCTCTGCCCTTGAGACAACCACTTACGCCACAAGGGCTCAGCCAAACCTTTTTTTTTTTTTTTTTTTTTTTGGCATCACTGCCCTCAGGTGGTGGGAGTAGGAGGCCCAGCCTTTGCTCCGTGGAGCTGGAATCGAACCTCCATCCCAGTGGGCCGCAGTCTTTTTTTTTTTTTTTTTTTTTTAAGCCTGTTCTTTTTTATAGTTTTGAATGTTCCATGTTTTTCTCCTGCCCCCCATTCAAGAACTCTGCTAATGTGATCCTTTTGGGGGTGACCACCAGGGACCATTCATTTCTTCTAGCCCCGGTCATGGTGACAAGCACAGACTTTTAAAGACCAGAAGTTCGTGGATTTGAACCCTAACAAACTTCAGAAGTTTGTTAATGAAAAATGGTATTGGTTATCATTAGAGTGGCTGTAAACATTCAAAAGAGAGGGGAAAAAATCCGCCCCAATTTTAAAAAGCGGCAAACCCCGATTGTCATTAAGCGAGTGCTGATGAGCGGTGATCACATGAATAGAATAGTGCTCTGTAAAGTTCTCAGTGACTCATTTCTGGAAGTAGATCACCAGACCTTTATTCTAAGGTCCAGATAGATTTTAAACTGTCAGCCTTTCACTCGGTAATCCAGCGCTTTACCCATCCTGTCGCCCAGGCACGCGGCCTCTCCCTATAGAGAGACACCCCCTTAGGTGTGCCTTACCTGCGGGGACTTCTGACTGCCATGCTTTGTGCTTACCTGAGCCTGGCGTTGACCTATGCTTTGTGCTATGTCTTCTAGCACTGTAAGAGTTGGGGAGGAGGGTACCTGGTGGGGCCTGGGCTGAGAGCCTCACTTGAACTGGTAAGCCATTAAACAATCTCCCCCCCACCCCCGGTTGTGCATGTCTCCTTTAGCTGGAGTTTGTCAGGAAGTGGCTTCTCTCGAGGTAGATGTGCGGTGTGCCTGTCCAGACCTGCCTTGGGCCCCTCCTACCTGACCGAAGCTCAGTAGGCCTGGGGTGATCGGAAAGGAACTTTCATGTCCACCATCTCCCAGGAGCCTCACAAATGCCTGAGAAAGAGCTGCTAGTCATGATGATCACGTCACAGTCGTGTGGAAAGAGACTCTCCCCAGGCTGCACACGCCCCTGCTTCCCTCTCTGAAAGCACACAGCCCGGGTTTCAAGAGATTAAAGAGAAGTCAGAGGCAGAAGCCTTCCAGCCTCAGGCCCGACCTGCATTTGTCACGTGGTGGAACCGGTCCTCAGGAGGGAAGAGGCAGCCTGAGATGAGAGTGTCAGGGAAGATTTGAGATGGTCGAGCCCACCAGCCACTCCCCAGGCACTCCCGGGGCTGCCCTGTCCTTACAGGGTCAGAATGCGCTCCACGCCTGTGGGGTTGGATTAGGTTTACAGTGGTACCAAAAAAAAAAAGTTTTACTGTCCGCTGTTCCAGAAAGATCCCCGGCCTTCTCCAAAGGAGCAGGCATTCCCAGACAGACTGGGAGCCTGAAGAAGCAGACTGGAGTGAGCATGGGACCCCGCACAATGGAAATGCGTCTGTGAATGGAAACAGTACATCTGGGTCTTCCCACCAAAATGACCTTGGGGGAAGTGCCTTCCCTCAGCCTGCCTGTAAAACAGAGGCTTACCCTCGGAACCCTGACAACTGAGGCCCCGAAGGCAGGCTGCTGGTGACTGTTTAAAGCAGAGGCCCCCTTCTGACTGCCAAGTCCGGCAGGACAGACCATGCAAATGGCTCGAAGAGGATCCTTGTCCAATCCCGAGCCATCCAGGGACCCAGCCCACTTGTCCCAGCGCTCGGTCAGCCCCAAATCCTTGGTGACCAGCTTATGGCCACAGGGAGCTCAGCATTGCCCAGTGCCCTCAGGGCCCAGGGCACCAAGGGTGTAGACACCCAGCTCCCCCACTTGCTCCCCTCCTCAGGCTGGCAGCGCAGGGCAGGCTGGGAACAAAGGGGGAAGTGTGTAGCCTTGGCCTGGGGCCTGCTGCCTCGCCCCTTCCCCCACTTCACTCCAGCCTGGAGGTGACAAAGCAACTCAGTCCGGTAACCCGGCGTCCCGAGATGGCAGGGCCTGAGCTAGGAGGGAGAGGCGATGTCCAGGCTGGCAGGCCCGGCCCTGGCCACCAAAACAAACCTCCAATTGTTAAACTGCCCTCCACCTCTGTAGAGGTGGAGTGGAGCCCAAGGCCCTGCCAGCCAGTGGGACCAGGGAGGCGGGGGCTAGTACACACACACAGTTAGTTAGTTAGTTAGTTAGTTAGTTAGTTAGTTAGTTAGTTAGTTAGAATCTTACTGTTGCAGAGCAGGCTCCTGGGCTAGAAAGGGCCAAGTGAGAGTATATCGTGTGAACCTCCTTCAGACCTGTCCCTCTGTTGGGGTTTATTTCCTCGTCTTTGCTATAAGGGGGATAATCCCTACCTTTCTGGGTCAGGTGGTAATTACGGTTTTTTGTTTTTGTTTGTTTGAAATTACAGAAGTAGCAGAGCCAACCATAGAGAAGCATACATGTAAAAGAATAACTGTTTGGGGTGTGCCCTCAGGCCTTTTTGGGTGCTTATGTATATGCATGCTAAAGAGATAATTTATATGTAATTGGCTCATACTTCCCACATAGTTCCCCACCCCCCCTCGAGGTAAATACTTCCAGTGCGTCTCTGCAAATAAGAAAAGTGCCGCTACACAGGTTTCCTATCTCCCCTACCCGTGCACAAAAATGTGCACTCTCATTATTTTGTGCCTGCTTGGGTACTCCCCTCCGTGGCCCCCCCCCCCACTACATTTTCTGCTAGGGTTGATTCTAAAGTGCATGCAGATGTGCTTCATTCTTCCCAATGCCTGCACCCCATTCCATTACAGGCATGTATTCCCCCACCCACCCCCCATTAAGGAACAGCACCCCTCCTATCACTTTCTTTTTCATGCCACTCACTGCCTGATAAATGTATTTATTTTTGGACCCCAGCCCCCAACTAAATAGCAAGTTCCAAAGAAGGCAGGGGTTGCCGTTCGAGCCCCTTGGAGAGCCCTCACTCAGACACTGCTAGCTTCTTCCCAGAGTGATAGCATGGCTGGCTGGCTGGGGCTCCTGCAGAAAGGAAAGGGACCTTTGCATATCTTCTCCCGCTAGGCGATCCTGACTTCAGGAGACTTCCAGAGGGTGTGCTTGGTCCCTGCAGCCCTGTTAGATAGCTAACCTGAAGGTCTGCACTTCAACCCCAACCGCTGTATTTTCCTTCCATGGTGTTGCTGGGTGGGGTCGAACCACTGACTGTTCAGCTCACTGTGAAGTTCAGCAAAACGTGGGCAGCACTTAAGAACCACGAGGCATGCCCCTCGCCACAGTCTCATCACGTTAAAGTCGTCCTGGTGGAGTTGGCGCCTGCCCCCCTGCTGAACGGGTGCCTCCTCCCCAGGGGCACCCGCTAAGCCTGGGCTTGTATCCGATCCCAGTTCCTCACCCAGGGCCCAAACTGAGTCCAGGGAACCAGTAGCCATGGAGCTTGTGCCATGGAGCCGACAAGCACTTTGCTTTTTTTTTTTTTTTAACTTTGAAACACTTTATTTTATTTTATTTTTTTTACTCTTCCATTATTTTTAAAGAGTTTCGCCTGGAAGGCTGTGAAAATGTACAGTTCTTTGCTAACAGCAGCTCAGGTCACCAGGCTGGCAGAGGTTGGCAAACGTTTTCTGTGAAGGAAGATCAGACACTGAGTGTCAACGGTGTGTGTGTTTTTTTTTCTGGGGAGACCATATGGTCCCCCTCTGCCAAAAATACTCAGCGCGGTCATTGTAGTGGGAAAGCAGCCATAAATAATATAAACGAGTGAACTCATCTGCTCAGAAAACAAAACAAAGCCAGGGGGGTGGCGGGGGGCACCTTTATGGTCACTGAACTTTAGGTTTGATATTACCAGAGTAGTAGTTTTTGTTTATTTGCTTTGTGTGTCTTTTTTGCCCCCTCATTTTTTTAACCACTGAAAATTGTTGCTGCAAACCTGGGGGTGGGGGGTGGGGGTGGGAGTGGGGGTTTTTGTAGACTGAGAGCAGGAAGGATATAGAATTTGGCCTCTACCCCGCTCCCACCCCAACCAGAAGCTTAACCGAAGTCTAGGGCCCTTCTGCTTATCCGCTTGCATTTCCCTCTCCAATAGCAGCAAAGCCCTGAATCACTTGCCCCACAGGGGCGGGGGGGGGGGGGTGTTTCACTTGGGTGTACTTATGGGCTGTGAGGGTCCCCTTTTTCTCATCTCTGATTTAAAGGTTGACCTCCAGGCCTACTCAGCCGTGTGCTCCCCCGACCTGGATCCTGAAGAATGGGGCTCACAAGGGGAGGAAATAACCCCCGGTGGGCCAAAGGTCAAGCCTGGGACTGCTCACCCATCATTCTTCTTTCTGAAAAGACCTGCAGGTTGTAAGGAGGGTGAGGGGCTTAAACACCAGGCTAGGAATCTGAAGGACCTAGGATCTGTCCCTTTGGTTTTGTTTATTGTGGTTCCCTGGTCTCTGATCTCAGGCCCCATCCATCACACCAGGGCGGTCAACGCCAACTTTCTTGAGCTTGCCCTTTTAATGCCCGGACCTTTGTTCAATTGAAATCTTACACACAAAAGAACCTGAGTCACCATAAAAAGGGAGCCATTCTGGTTCAAGGAAACCTGTATGTCATCCTCCACTCCTGGCCCCCTGAGAACCGGGGACCCAGCAGTGACGAAGCCCCTTGTCTAATGCTTGTCTAGCACACGGGGGGATGGGGAGGTGGGGAGACCATGGGAGGGCGATAAGTAAGGGTCAGCTGGATTAACCTGTTATGCTGGGTCCAGGGCCTCCTCCTGCAGAGAATGCCATGCCCTCCCTCTGCCAATATTGACCAAGGCCTTGCTGCAGGCTCATTGTGAGCCCGGGGTGCTGTGGAGAGAGGGCACCCTGGTGTGGGTCACGCCCCAGGGCCATCCTGCACCCCAGTGTACACTGAGGAGTTTCCTGAGATGGGGACAGCTCTCAATGGGGCTCCGAACTCCCAGAACTGGGAGAGCTTCTGCCGTGCTGGGGCCTGAACCCCCAGGCCTTCGCCGAACAGAGATGCCCATAATACTGCTGGGGGGTGTTTCCTATACAGTCCGGCGGTGCGGGTATTTCCACCTCCTGGTCTCCTAGCACTTGAGCTCATCGATTATATTTGGATGAACAAGGTGCTGGCACACAGACCCACAAAGAGCCACTGTGGCCTCAGCTGGATGGGGACGTGGTGGCTGTGTTTAGCTGGCCGTCCTGCGGTGCTGGACCTGGCCCGGGGGGCAGTCTGACAGCAGAAAGGAGCGAGCCCCGGGGCCTGTGGGTCCCGAGCCTAGTGAGTAAGAGGGCCACTGATCCTCCCAACTCCTTGGACCAGAAGCTGAGGTGCTGGGGGTGATCCAAGGAGGGCGTGGGGGGTTCCAACATACCCAGAGCGGCGATGGCAGTGGGTTGCCGGACCTCTCTCTCCCTTCTGCGTTCTCATTGCTCCCTCCTGCGCCAGGGAAGTCCAGCTGTCGGGCTTGCAGCCCGGCTCTGATTGCCAACTCGTGCGCCAGTTCAGCACAGGGTGAACCTCAGGCTGAATGAACGCACGAATGAATGACTGAATGGACACCGTCACTGAGTGCCTGACAGTGCCAAGGCGGCGTCCCTGAGGACGCCCTCTATGTTCTTATTCCACAACATCAGGAGCTCCCTGGGGAGCACTTGTACAGAGCTGGACAGAAACCCATGAGTGTTGCAAATTCCCTGAGGACACCGAGCCCCGGCCACACCACGCTGCTTGTGAGCGAGCTTGGGCATCCAGGTTCCACGCTGGGTGTGGTGCGTGCATGCGTGCGTGCGTGCGGCGGGTCTGGGAGGTGAGGGGGACATGGGTCTTGTGACATGCCTGCCAAGTGGTAGGGGCCCTGGTGCCCCTTTTATCTGGTCCCAAGCCAGGCGGCACACCCTTTCTTACTCTGACTGGTTCTGCACGTTCTGTGTTCTGTCCTGTCTACCTGGAAGGCGGTCTTGCCGCTGCTCCCCAACTTGGCAGGCTTCCTACACGTTCTTCATGCCCCCCCCTCCAGAGTGCCCTCCTAAAAAACTCATCTCTAATTGTCCCCGGCCCAAATGATGTCCCCAGCTCTCTCTCCAAAACCTCCCTCTGTGCCTCCAGTGGGTCACCCCTCTGTGGAAGCCCAAGCCAGACCTGTTTTCTCTGCCTGCCGCTGCTAATGCCACCACCACCTCCACCCCACAGGACCAGAAGCCTCTGCTGCCTGGGCGTCAAGGCTGGCTCGTATTTCACCGGGGGCCCCAGCTCTCGCACGGGTCACCGAGCGTTTGAGCCAGTGCTAATGCTGCAGCCGGTCCGTGTGGGTGTGCACTAACCCAGAGTGTGGGGAAGCAGGTTTTTAAAAGCATACTTTTCCCTTCATCTGCCCGTGGCCAAGTCCAGCAGGGGGATTTGTCCTTGGCCTTCCCATTGCCAGAAGAGGCTACAGCAGTGCAGCTACCAGTGGGGCCCCGAGGGGGCGGGCCTCCAGAGGCTTAAAGGACCCCTGGACAGCTGCAGAGCCCGAGGCCCACAGCTGCAGAGCCCGAGGCCCACAGCGTGAGTTGTACGGGCTGCACGGTTGCTTACCTGGCTTCTGTCAGAAGGTATGATATGGAGTCACAGGGCTGTACCCATTTGTATTTTGCCTATGCAGGTTGATACCGTGACAAGGGTTCAGAATGCAAAGGCCTGCCAGAGGGTATAAATCCTGCCCTGTCCCAGAGCACAGCAGACATTCTTGAAAGAAGTCGATGTACAGTCCCTTAGCCCCGGCTACTTTAGTGAATGCCCATATTCCACAGACGGTAGCATGTAATAATAAATACTCCTTGCTTCAAATCAACACATAAGGACAGACTCGCAGTGCGAGCTTTATATTTATTTATCTTAGTGTGGGTCAGGAAGCAGACCTTATACCCCATTTTAAAGTCTCCCCCATGGTGCTGCCGGGTGACCATAAGGTCCGTGGCTCAAACCCAGTTGCCTCTTGGAAGGAGAAAGATGAGACTCTGCTCCAATAGAGATTGACAGCCTCAGAAACCCGAGGCCAGGTCACTGAGTTGGAATCGACTCAGTGGCAGCAGGGTTTGGTGTGTAGCATTTGTACCATATCCTGGACATCGTCGGGCTGATGCCTGCTCCTTGCCTAACATGAACCATTGGGCAGATGTTCACCACACACCCAGGACCCAGGGTCTGGAGGCTCCCAGTGAAGTTGAGAGAAGGGAGAGACTTGGAGGGCTGTCTTCTGAGCTGTATGTGGAGGGAAGGCAGCCTGGTGGGAGGGAAGCCCCAGCCTTAGCCAAGGAGGGGCCAGAGGGACCTGTGGGAGGAAGCCTCAGAGCACAAGCATTTCCAGGGGGCCAGTCTTCTTCCTCCTTCAGCCTCTGATGCGAGAACCGTGGTTTTCGTAACTGCTGTCTGACCGCTGCTAGAGCAGGAAAAGGCCAGAGACATCTGATGAACAGCTGTGCGCAGTGCCATCCGTGACCTTGGAAAATGCCAGGACGACCCCTCAGGCAAGCGAGTGGGTGTCAAGCGAGACCCACAACAAGGCCGTGTTGCGGTTCAGCATGCTCCCCATCCACCTCGGTGTCCAGCTTGTATGATAGGCTCCAGTGATGACCGGCCGGCCAGTCCTTTGGTGTGCCTCCTGAATGCCCCATTTCCTGGCTGACTTAAAAGTCAGAGAAAGAGTCCCCTCCCTCCCTCTGGCACTGCCGTCTCACCTGGCTCACCTCTCTCATCCTTGGATAAACAGGTCCCTCTCTGCAGCGGCCCCCAGGGGACAGGAGTCCACTGTCATGTCTCCTCAGAAATTCCTTGGTCGCCCTCCTTGCTTGCTTCTTTCTGTCTTGTGTCCTGCCTTTCCACAGCACATTTCTCGCTGGCCTGTCGCCTGTGCTGACAGGACCCTGGGGACATCGTCATAGCCCTGGATCTTTACTGAGAGAGGCACTGCGGGGGGTGGGGGGTGTTTTGGGGACTGAGGTTTCAGGCTCTGCCAAGCCTCTCTCGGCCTTGCATGATATGTGTCTTATCTTGGCTGCGCAGGCGGAGGGGGGTGATCTCCCATGCTGATGGCAAGACTCGGCCTATTTTGTAGTTGCAAAACTGAGATGGGCATAGTGAGGAGAGGTGTTCAGGAGACTGACTTAGCTTTTTGCAGTTCACCAGTTGGCCATGGGCTAGAAAGAAGTAAGAGCCTGCAACAAGCCCAGGGCAGACCCTAACAGCACCGCGCCCCCCCCCCCCCCCCATGGGGCACCTACCACATAATTTGTCGGATGGCAGGCCAATGCAAGGACAGTTTGACTCCTGGTCAAAAGGTCCAGAGCCTCTTGGATCCCCCACTGCTCTATACTTTCTAGCCAAGACTAGGGAAGACCCTCGCCTCACTCCCTCTCCCCCAGGAAGGCCGGTGGCCAGCATTTAGAAATGGGCAGGGCTGGCTCAGGCACCTGAGGTCAGGAGTAGCCAAGTAAGTTTCCTGGGAGAAGGGCAGGCATGGGGCCAAGAGTCAGGCAGGATAATCTGAGCAGGGGAACCTGCCAGCGCAGGCCCTGCCCTCTGGTAACCGGGGCCCAGACATGCCTCCTCGCCTGCCCATGATGCCCGCCCGTGACGGCCTGTGTTTTTTTTCTCTCCACAGAAGCTGACGGGTCGCCTCTTGCTGGCTGTGGGAGGAGCAGTCCTCGGCTCCCTGCAGTTTGGCTACAATACTGGGGTCATCAATGCCCCCCAGAAGGTGAGTGCTGCGCCACCCTTTGCTAACGGACACCCACTCTCCAGGCTCACCACACAGACACAGGCTCCTACTATCCCAGGGAGCAGTGGTCATTTGCATTCAGTCACTACCCCCCACCTCCTGTTGGTCCACCAGGAGGTCAGAAAGTTTGCCTCTGGCCTTGAGCTGTTGACAGGAAAATGCTCCATCATCATCGGGCCCTCCACGTTCGTTATGGGTCACCAAGCTCCTGCCCAACAGCCACACCATTGCAATGTCAATGTCAATCGTGACAATGCCAGGCCCTACAAAGGACTTTGGCCCTTGCTGCTTCATGGCATCCTGGCAGGCAGGCAGTCGCCACTGCTCCCACTTTCAGATGGAGAAAGTGTCTAGAGGAGAAACGTGCCCAAGCGCCCCCATCTGGGCATAGCCAGAGCGGGTCTCTACTAGCAGACTGACTGGGAACCCCATGGCTGCCGGTGGTCCCAGAAGCTGTGCTCACTGCCACCCAGGTGCCTCCCTTGTGAGGCTTTGGCACTAATTTGGAAGGGCCTCCTCTCCCCAAAGGCCCTGTGCCAGTCAAAGCAAAGATGGCATCTGGCTGCAGGGAACCACAGTGGTTGGACTTCCTTTTTCCCCAAGACATTCGGGATCTGCCATTTCTCTCCAGAGCCTGATTGCTTTCCGGAGGAGAGGGGGGACGGGTGGGATAGGAAAGGAAACGCTCACCAGCCCAGCCTCCCCCTCTCGCTGACCTTTGACACAGGGTATGCAGCTGGACAGATGGCCGTTGCGTTGACTCGGGAACGAAACTCAGGCTGTCAAAGAGGGGGGAGGCGCTTTTAGTGGGGAAACGGGCAGTGTCAGAAGCCAAACTGGGGTCTTCCTCAGCCAGAGTCTCTAGTCCTGGTCCTTGTCAGATGAAAGAACTAGCCCTGCCGGGGAGGATGGGATGAGGGGGCCGCCCTGTCCGTCCTCACTGCTCATCCACCGGTGATCCTGAAAGTAGTGAGTGTGCCTGACTCCCAAGGAGGAACCGCAGTGTGTTCAGAGGTGCTGGCAGCGTCGGGCAGTGCTGGACCTCCTCCCAATAGGTGGGGGGTGGCTGTGGGGACCACGCCCGGGCCCTGAGTTGGAGGAAAAGGTGTGGTCGACTGAGTCATGCTCAAGCCGCAGCGGCCATGGACTTCTCCACACTTGCCTGCGATGGCAGCTGAAGGGCCCATGCACGCCCGGACCAGGCCCAAGGCCTGCTTTCCCTCAGGGCACGCCACCTTGCTTCTGACCCCCTTGGTCTGGAGTTGAATTCTCAAGGAACTGTAGTGTGCAGCCGAGGTTGAGAGCCGCGGGATCCGTTGATATCTGGACAGTGCTCAGAAAGGGAGCTAAAAGCAGGCCCAGGGCCCTCCGGCAGGATTCATGGCCAGGATAAAACTCTCAAAACTCACAGCCGATCCCTCCCCACGGCGACCCTGTCAAAGGGAGACATCCCAGTGGGGTCCCCCCAGAGGCTGTAAGTCTGGGGGAGCACAAAGGCTCCTGTGGAGCAGCTGGTGGGTGCGAACTGCTGACCTCGCAGTAACCCCCTTCACCACCGGGACGCCTATGATCAGGATAGAGATTCCCGAGGTGGGGGAGGGGGTGGGAGATGGGGGCAAATGCCAAGGGGGGAGTCACTGTGAACAGTGACTGGCTTGGTGTCACTAGAGTAACAGAAGAAAAGGAAGGTTGGGAAGGCCCACCAGGGAATCCACCAGGAAGGGCCTTGTGAGTGTGGCCATCAGCGGACAACAGGAAGCCAGCAGACAAGGTCAGATTGGCATCACAGGAAAAAGATTCAGCCCTAGGGAGGCAGGCTCAGTCTGAGGCTGGAAACAGAGACAGGCGAAGGAGGGAGAACTCCATGTTGCAACACACTCGTAAACCCAAGCACAGAAGAGCGAGTGGACAGGATTGACGATCGGTTCATGGAGAGGCAGAGAGAAGGACCGGAAGAGCCGGTGGGCTGAGCAGAGCTGATAGGCATCTGCGCAGGCATGGAAGTTGAGTGGGTAGTAGAGATACGGACAGGAAACACAGGACGTACGATCTGCCTTAGAGCAGCCAGGCTGGAGAGGAGGCTTGGGGTTTGAGCACCGGTATCTGAAGAGGTGCGGATGAGAATGTCTTGGGGCAGGGGAATACCGAGACTGGCTCAAGCCCCAGAGAACTCCCTTATTGGGCAAAAGAGGGTGGTAGACAGGGGCAGAAAAGCTAGACTTTTCAAACCAGGCATCAAGGACTTCTATAAAGATGAAGCTCTTCCCCCAATAAAATGGTTTATATTTTAAAAATGGGGGGTGGGGGAGAAGAGCTTATACCAAGGGCTCAAGTAGAAAATATTTGGAAATGGCAACATGTGTCCAAATATGCTTGATACAAATGATGTATGGAATGTTCTAAGAGCTGTAAGATCCTCCAATAAAATCATTAAAAATTAAAAAAAAGACAAGAGCTCTTTAAGGGCCAGGACTCCCGTCCAGTTCAGTTCGTTCACTGCTTTATGGCTGGTAGGAGCCCCTGGATTGCACATGTTGAATGCTCCCCGAAAGGATGGTGGTTTGAACTCGCATAGCAGACCCCCTCTAAAGGGAGGTCCCATGACTGACTTCTGAAAAGCCAGCTACCGTGGGTCTCCATTCCCCTCCAATGTTCACAGGGTCTCCTCCAGGAATCGGGGTCTGCACAATGGCACCATACCAGCATTGTGGCTGCCCATCCGTAAAGGGGAGGAATGTGAGCAAATGCCTCGGTGACCGTGGGTCACAGCCGCATGGCTAAACGCAAAGGATGCGGCGGTGACCTAGGGGGTGGCAAAGTGGAGTCTGCGGGCGGAAACCTTCATGCCACAGGGTTGAAGAGCGAGAGCAATGAGAACGCAGGGAGGGACTTGTGCTCCAAGGGATCTGTGGGTCAGGAAGAAAGATCTGGGGGAGGGTCGCTGGAAGGGTGAGATGTTAGGGTTTCATTTTTATGTTTTCTCATCTGAAGGCTTCCTTTTTAAATCTGAAGGGTGTCAGCAGAAGAAGAGAGGAGGAGGCAAGGGGAGATGCTTCTCAGGGAGGCGCAGGGGTAGGGAAAGGAGAGGGTGGATTGGGCCAGGGGGGACTGCAGGCACAGACTGAGGATGTGGACAGGTACAGAATGACGAAATCAGAAGCAGGTGAGCGGTGGGATGGCTATCAAAGTGGGTGAGCCCAGCACGGAGGACCCAGTCGAGGTTATCATAAACAGCCTTGATAGGAACCCTGGGCACCTGGCCAGAGGTCCTTTCAGACACCACCAGTGAGGACGGAAGCTCGGGAGTGACCAGAATTGATAACGCTCCAGCGCACACACTGGAATCGAGTGGCGTTTCCGGGGCAAGCACCCGGGGCCTTGGTCTATTTACTTTTGCACTTTCCAAACACTTCTCACTGTCGTTCTTCCAGCCGGGAGCAGATTAGTAGTAGCGATAACAAGGAGTGGGAAGAGGGGATCGGAGAAATGGAGGCGCAGCTCAGAGGGCATGTGTAATAGCCAGGTGGCCCATAAGCAGGTGGGGGGTGGGGGAACAGCCACTGACAATAGGCACTGAAGACACTGCCTTGGGATGGCACGGGGATTCACTTGCATTCAGCCAAGACTTCCTGAGCATCCGTATTGTCCTAGATCGTGGGGAGAGACTCCATTCCAATTCCTAGCCGCTCTATACGACTGGACAAAACTGCCCCCTGGGGCCAGGGAGGCTTCTTTTTTATAGAATAGGTCCTTGGGGTTTCTCTCTGGATCCATTGGTACACTCAAACCCTTTGGGTTAGGAGCCAAGCACCTAACCCTTATAGCAGCAGGATGTCTTTCAGGGGTGAGGAGTGGGGAGGAGACATCCCACACGCTTAAATCTTGACCTTCGTGGAACGTCACATATCGCACGGTCTGGGTCTGGACTGGACTTCAGAAAAAGCCCGAGTAGGTTCCCAGGGGAGCTTCAATATGCTAGGGGAGCCAAGCGCTGGGAACCACTAGTTCTGCCAGGGTGGGGGTGAGGGAAGCGGTGGGAAAGGCCTCAGAGAAGTTGGCCGATCTTGTATAGATCTTGGGCGTGAGTGAGCCTGCTTTTGTGGAGGAGGAGGGGCAGGTACCCAGGCGCTGAGACCAGTCTGTGCAAAGACGCAGCGGCACGCCTCGCTCGGCTTACGTGGACTCCCTCCCTGCTTGGTGGACGTCTCACAGCTGTCTAGGTGAACCTGCAGTCGCTCCGGGTTGGTCATGGTTTGCCTACTCTGGAGAAGAGACTGCCACCCTGTTAATAACTGTTAATTACAAAAGCTTGGCCTCTTCAATAAAACAGGCCCCAAAGGGTTTCCAGCTGGAAGTGGTTAATTAATCATAACATTATCTTAAATGTTTACAAAGCACCTCCCCATACATTATCTTGAGGCAGCCTTACAAGGCAGGCAGGTCTGGGGAGGAAACGGAGGTCAGGGGTGCTCACCTACCTACAGAGGGAGAGGCTGAGGGGACTTGATCCCCGTACTTGTGTGTGTCTGTTCACCGCCCCTCCCCACCCCCACCCCGTGTGTGCAGAGGGCATCGTGACCATGACCCAGAGGTGACCCAGCCCCCACCCCAAGTGAGCTCAGTTGCCAACAGAGATGACTAAAGGCCATTGAGAAACCATGAGTTCCTGGCCAAGGGACAGTGCCAGGCATGTCTGAGAATGGGGCCTCATCAGAATAGACGGTTTGACCTGGAATGGAAGGAGCAGAGGACCCAGTGGCCCAGCCCTCCTTATTTGACAAAGGAGGTACCCGGTCAGCTCTTGTAAAATGTCTACTGGAAGCAAGGCTTGCCGGGGGCTTCATCAGTCTGCTCCTAACTGAGCTTTGGCCGTGGTGGAAGGGCCCGAGGTCACGTACCAGAGCCAGCCTCTCACAGACATCTACAGCTGCGGCATCTCGCACCGGCTTCCAGGCTGAGTCAAGCTCGGTCCTGCTCAGGCATCCCAGCGCTTCCCCCCCCCCCCCCCCCCCCCCCCCCCCCCCCCCCCCCCCCCCCCCCCCCCCCCCCCAGTTGCACAAGGTCTTACGCCATCACGTCCACAAGCATCTCTGAAGGTCCTTAGCGACAGCCAGGGCTTGTCTGCCAGTTAAGTGACCACGCTCTACTCCAAGCCCGTGCTGGACACCAGACTCCAGTGAAGTCCGAGCTGAGGAATGCCCAACACTCCTTAGCAGTGACAGAAGCTGCAGAGACGCAGTGGGAGCCGGAAAGGGAGAAGGGGGGGAGAGGCTGGCTCTCTGAGCCAAGATTCTCCAGGGCGGCACTGCTGCTGGTCGGGCCAAGGTCATTCTTTGGCGGTGGCGCTGTTATGGGCATTGTAGCATTTTTGCCAGCAGCCCTGCTTCCAGGAGTACTTTGCCAGGGTGACGGCCCACACTGTCTCTGGACAGTTGCCACTCAACCCCCGTCCTCTCCAGGCCCAACTCCTCCCTCCCAAATTAGAGCCCTGCAGTGAGGGGTGGCCATCAGAATGACCTTCAGAAGCTGGTGCAGGTCAGAAAGGTGGTGGATAGTGCACCCAGAAGAAGGCAGGGAGCACCCACACGGAGCCCAGGGGTGTGGGTGTCTGGGGAGTAAGGAACCCTCCCCTAAGAGGAAGGGGTGAGTCATCGTGTGGGTGGGAGCTTTACTGTGAGGACAGCGGGGAGCCAAGAAAGGCTTTGAGGGGGGGGCAGCCCCAGTAAGATGTTCTCTGGCTGCCCTGGGGACTAAGGACCCGGGACCAGTCAGGAGGCTGCCCCACCCCTAAGACCTGTCCTTGGTGTGTGGAGGGCTCTTCCGAGAAGTCACCTGGGTGGTCTGGTCTTTGCCTTGGGCTTGGGGCCCAGCTTCTGCCTGCTAGGCACTGGGGAGAAGCCCCGGGGGACCAGACACAGGACCATCTGTCCAGCTCCTCCAGGAGCTTCTGACTTTCCTTTCCCAGCAGGCTCTGGGTGTGACTCTGGGTTGCTATGGAGATCTTGTTCAGAGTTGGGAGCTGGGGGATGGGGGACAGAAAACAGGGGTCAGGGCCAGGCTGAGAGACTACACTGGACCAGTGGGGCCATTGCTCTCCGTTCCCGGAGCTCACCGCTTGGCTGGCTGCTTCACCCCTCTGTCCCCACAGTAACAGCGGAGAGGAGGAGGGCCGAGAGTGGGGTGTGTATCTGTCAGGGCCCACCTGGGAGAGCCAGGCCTCCTGGGCTTCAGGGATGTCTACAGGAGTCCATCGTGAGGGGTGTTGGGACCTGCTGGAGACCCCAAAATACGTGCTTCATCTACCAGGTGGCTCTCCTGTCAGTAGTCAAGATTGTAGGCCAAGGGTGGGCAGGAAGGTCAGATCTGGCTAGCAGCCTGTTATTGTTTTGTTTAACAGTCCATGAGCTAGGGGTTTTTAAAAACATTTTTTTAAAGGATTGTTTAAGAAAAAGGGAGAAAGAAAAAAAATAAGATCTTGAGGCCACATATGGCCCATAGACAGACCCTAAAATATTTTCTCTCTGGCCCAGTACAGAAAACATGCCAAACCCGGCTCTAAATCAGGGATCCAAATCACCATGACTTGCACACTCCTGATTGACAGGGGACTCACCCCTTCAGAGGTGGGGCGGGCAGGGCAGAGCACGTCACTATTGGGGCCTAGAAAGCTCTGCTTTCCCCAGAGCAGTGCCCCTTGAGGCCTGTCCTCTCTGGGATTCCAGACTGGTCGCCTGCAGCTGGCCCCTCCCCCTAGTCAGCTTCTTCCTTACTCTGTCAAGCCCTCAGGGATGGTGTTCTGGCCACAGGCAATTAGAAAGAAAGAAAGAAAGGAAACCCTGTCCTTCATGCTCCCATGAAGGTCACAGGACCCACAGTGACAGAGCATATTTACTTCTTGCCATGTGTCAGACAGTGTGCTCTGCCACCCACCCAGGCCTCACTTCAGACACTGCCTGGCACAGAGAGGAAGTGAGCGCTTCCTCCCAGATGGGCAGACCTGTGGTCCTCACCCACAGCGGCCCAGAGGGGATTCCCAAGGAGCTGTTGAAAGCAGGCTTCTTGCTCCCCCAGGTTCAGTAGTGGGCTGGAGAGAAGCTTCTCCTAGCCCCTAAACCCTGCAAGCCCTTTGCCTCCTAGTCTGTAGGTATTTACTCAGAGCCCTGGGTGGGCAGAGGGTGTGGTTCCTCTGACTGGTGCTTATGTGGGCTTGAGACTTATTAATCTGGGGCAGGGCTTTGATAACTCAGTGAGTTTATCCAAGTCTCCCTATCTTGAGCCAAGTCACTGGAGGAAGAGGCTCAAATCTGAACTGCCGCTCCAGTAGGTTGAGTCTTAAAGTCCTGACTCAGCATTACTCTCACTTTCCCTGAGGGGAGGGTGCCTTACCTGGAGCACTATGGGATGGAGAGAGTGAGTGAGTGAGTGAGTGAGTGAGTGTGTGTGTGTGTGTGTGTGTGTGTGTGTAAGTAAACCCCTCTCTTTGCCTCCCCTTAGTGAGTCCCTGGGACTGGTGGTCAGGGCAGCCCAGTGAGAGTGACATAGGGGAGAAAGGTTTCCTCCACCTGATGTGGGCTCAGGAGTGTCTGGGCCTCTGAGGGACCTGGAGTCAGCTTACTTATCTGGACCATGCCCCCTTCAGGACAGCTTGTTCCCCTGAGAGGCGGACCATCACTGCCCCCTCCCCACCTCCTCTGTGGCCAGGTTTGTCTCTTGAACACAGTCTCTGTGCTCTAAGAGCCGACCCCCTGCCTGTCCCCAGCAGAAGCGGCCTTCTAGGAGGAAAGCCCAGGCCCCTTCCTTACCCGAAGGCCTGGCCTCTGCTCTAGGACAGGCCTGGCTGGGTTTTCCAGGGGCTCAGGGACCACAGTGTTGAGAGGGGTGCCCTCCAGGCAGGAGGAGGACATCTGCCAAGCCCTGGAGAGGCAGGAAGTAAGTGGAAGGTGGGGCTGGTGGCAGGTGACAGGCTGGGCTGAAATTTACCTTGTAGCAGGAGCGTGGATGTCAAGCAACCGGGTGGGGACTTGGTCCATCTTTGTCCCAGTCTCTAGAGAGGTCAATTTATGGGGCCCCTAGCTTAGTGATGGCTTTCGTTCATTTACTGACAGCACTCAGTACGTGCCAGGCATTGGGTACAACCTAACCCAAACTCACTGGGTGTCTTTTCAGAGTGACCCTGCAGGCCTGCCCCAGGGGGTGTCCCAGACTGTGATTCTTTCTGGGAGAAAGAAGCCCCCCTCTGTTCCCTTGTGGGATGGGGGGGGGGGGAGGGGGGGAGATTGGTGGTTTCAAACCACTGGCCTTGGCAGTTACTAACCACTGTGTCATAAGCACTTCTAACACAGGGGGCTTTAAAAGGCTTGTGGAAATGTGGGATTAAAAGGTAATGGAATTTCCCAGAAGTTTCTGGGAAGCTCTCTGCTCTTTTGTAGGAGAAAGCAGTGTTTTTGGGGACACTGGACCTGGACCCAGCTCTGAGGGTGACTTGGATGGGTCTGGCATGATGGACGAGTGTGGTTGGGCAGAAGCAGCGCTATCCCACTCCCTCAAACCTAGGACCCACCCGGGTCCCCACTCCTTCATTCCCCCCAAGGCAGGGCTGTGCTAGGACAGGTGTCTCCAATTCCTGGAACGGCTGCCTTGGCTTTCCCCTTTGCTGCCTGGCTGGGCACTTGAAGGGGCTGGAGGCTGTGAGCTGTTCCAGGTGGAACTCGCAGGCTTAGTCCAGAGGGAGCCAGGCCTGGGGACAGAAAGAAGGTGGCTGTGTCCTGTCAGGAGGCAGCGTCCAAGAACCTGGTCTCCCCGCCTCCTGGATGGCAAAACCAGTCTGTCCAGCTGGGTCTACTCCAGCCGGGGGTTGGGGGGGTGATACAGGGCCCTGGTGGCAGGAACTGAGGTGGAGGAGTACTTCCTCCCTGTGCCTCCCTCTGGCTGAACTGTCATGGCCACATGAAGCCACAGGACTCTGGAAGGTGGACCGTGAGCCAGGGTCGTGTGAGTGCTGGCCCTGCTGGAGATGGGGGCCCAACCCCAAGTGCCTCGTGGTGGGGAAAATGAGGTCCACAAACGAGCAGGAGGGGTAAGAGGGAATCTGGTCAGGAGCATGCATGCAGCCAGTCCCCGGGCCCCTGCAGCCTTCCCAGGTAGAAGGACCCGCTTGGAGGGAGGGTCCTGGCCTTGGGCTCAGCCGCCAGGCCACTTTCCCCCACAGGTGATCGAGGAGTTCTACAACCAGACATGGGCGCACCGCTACAACGAGCCCATCCTGCCCACCACACTCACCACGCTGTGGTCCCTCTCTGTGGCCATCTTCTCCGTGGGAGGCATGATCGGCTCCTTCTCTGTGGGCCTCTTTGTCAACCGCTTTGGCCGGTGAGCACAGGGGGGTGGTCTAGGCTGGCTCTGCCCCCGGGGAACCCTGGTCCGAGGGGAGGAGGCACTGTCCTGGGCACTCCCCATGCCCCTGCCCCTGGGAGCCTTCTCCAGGGCCCCCCTGACCTGCGGCTCTGCCCCCAGGCGGAATTCCATGCTGATGATCAACCTGCTGGCCTTCCTGGCCTCCGTGCTCATGGGCTTCTCAAAACTGGGAAAGTCCTTCGAGATGCTGATCCTGGGCCGTTTCATCATTGGGGTGTACAGTGGCCTGACCACCGGCTTTGTGCCCATGTACGTGGGTGAGGTGTCCCCCACAGCCCTCCGAGGGGCCCTGGGCACCCTGCACCAACTGGGCATCGTTGTCGGCATCCTCATCGCCCAGGTATGTGCTACCCACCTGCGGGTTTTTTTTTTTGGGGGGGGGGCATCACTGCCCTCTGGTGGGAGTGGGAGGCCCAGCCTTGCTCCTGGAGAGCTGCTGCTGGATTTGAAGCACCAACCCAGTGGGCCGCAGTCCCGCACTCAACCACTATGTCACCGGGGCTCAGCCCCCACCTGCGGTTTTAGAGGCTCACAGCTCAGGCATCCAGCCTCGCGGAGCTCCCTCAATACAGGCCACCCCCTTGGTCATTCCCCTGCCTACCCAACACCCAACCCATGGCTGACAGGGAAAACTATCTCGCAGGATCTCGGAGGCTGTCAGTCTTTATCGAGGCAGATTCTGCCCCACAAAGTGGCCAGTGGGTTCACACGACCCATTTTCACTTAGCAGGCTCAGCCTCCTACGACCGTGTAGGGACAAAGACATGGTACATGACCTGGGCACAGTGCCCAGAGGACACTTCCTGCCCTAGAGACCCAGGCCTTAACGACCTGACCTCTCACTTGTGCTCTCAGCCTTGTGACCACAGCAAACTCTGTGTCCTCTGCAAGCCCCCTCAGTGCCCAGCCCTGCCCATGCTGCGGATATTTGTGGGCTGTCTTGCCCCTTGCTCCCCCCAGGAAGGCTAAGTGCTGCAGATGAGTTTAAGCTTCCCGTGGGTAGCAACGTCGACAGGGGCCCTGGACCCTCGGGCTTCCCACCCGGAGCTCTCCCTAAAGGAGCAGCGGGCCAGCAGGTGGGGGCTGGGGGTGGCCTGACTCCATCTGCTGCTTCTTTCCCTAGGTGTTCGGCCTGGACTCCATCATGGGCAACCAGGACCTGTGGCCGCTGCTGCTGAGTATCATATTCCTCCCGGCCCTGCTGCAGTGCATCCTGCTGCCCTTCTGTCCCGAGAGCCCACGCTTCCTGCTCATCAACCGCAACGAGGAGAACCGGGCCAAGAGCGGTACGGCCCAGGCCCGCCCCTGCCCCTGCTCCCCGCCCACTTGCCACTTGAGCCCGCCCTCACCTGCCCTGTGTCCCCGACAGTGCTGAAGAAGCTGCGCGGGACGGCCGACGTGACCCGGGACCTGCAGGAGATGAAGGAGGAGAGCCGGCAGATGATGCGGGAGAAGAAGGTCACCATCCTGGAGCTGTTCCGCTCCACCGCCTACCGCCAGCCCATCCTCATCGCCATGGTGCTGCAGCTGTCCCAGCAGCTGTCGGGCATCAACGCCGTGAGTGCCCGCCCGCCCGCACCCACCGCTCCTGGGGCCTCGGTCCAGCCCTGGGTCAAGGGGGGGGTTGGGACCAACCCCAAACAGCTGAAGTTAATGAGCCAGCCGGTTCCCCGAGAGCCGTCAGTGAAGAGGCAGCAGGGGTTGGGGGGGTGTCTCTGGGGGCAGCGTCCTGTGTCCTCCACACACCGGTGCAGAGATAGGGATGGCCGCGGTGCTAACAGCGGCTTCTCTCCCGAGCAGGTCTTCTACTACTCCACCAGCATCTTTGAGAAGGCAGGCGTGCAGCAGCCCGTGTATGCCACCATTGGTTCCGGCATCGTCAACACGGCCTTCACCGTCGTCTCGGTGAGTCCCCGCTCACCCCACCCCCACCCTCCGGCAGTCACTAGCCAGGATGCCTGCCGCCCGGGTCCCCGGCTTCGTGTCTCTGGCTGTGTAAGGGCATCCCCTCCCACCCTCAGAGCAGCACACCAAGTTCACTTCTCAGCCAGCTGAGATCACGCTGCTCAGAGGGGCCACATGCCTCCCTAAGGGCACAGCCAGCAGGCCCTTGGCTGCCTGGCTCTCTGAGTCCCACTATGGCGCCCTCACTCCACTCTGGCCCCGAGTGGAGCATCATGGGGGAGGCAGTGCCGTCTCCCTCAAGGTCTCGTTCAGCAGACCCTGTGGGTGGGAGGATTTCGAGGGGCGTCTGGAGGGCTGAGCGCTAGCGTTGACACTCACTCTCCTCCCCGCAGCTGTTCGTGGTGGAGCGCGCCGGCCGGCGGACCCTGCACCTCATCGGCCTGGCTGGCATGGCGGGCTGCGCTGTGCTCATGACCATCGCGCTGGCCCTGTTGGTGAGTCCTCGGCCTGGAGGGCAGGCTGCAGCAGGGTGGCAAGCTCACAGTGGGCCTCAGATGCCCTGGGTCTTGGTCCAAGGCTTGGCAGAGACCTCTGAGGGGTCCCCTGGCTGACACTTGGTGGCTTCTCAGCACAGCCCAAGTCCCCTACTCGCTTTGACCAAAACGAAAACTTTCAATGTCTTCATCTTTGGCCCTGTTGAAGATAACCATCCCACCCGCCACTGCAGTCAAGTGTGCCTCCCAGAGACCCCCTAGGGGGCTTCACATCTCTATGGGAGCAGCCAGCCTCATCTTTCTCCCAAGCAATGACTGGTGGATTTGAACAGCCAGCCTTGTGGATCACAGCCCAGTGCCTAAGCCACAGCACCACCAAGGCTCCTTCAAAACCATAGCGGTGCAGAGGCACACACCCCATCTACTGAATTCTTGCAGCCAGTGTGCACGCTCGGTGTTACTCCCATTTCACGGGCAAGCGGGCAGTCCTGCTGACCCAAGTAAAGGATGAAGCCAGGAACCCAACCTCAGCCCTACTGACCATAGGCTCATGAAGAGCCACCAGGATGCCCTGTGCCTGGCCCTTAGGCACACGGATACCAATTGTCCCACTATTGGGCTTGGTTTACTGGACTGAGGCTTAGAAGCCCAGTGAGTGCCAGAAATCCCAGCATGCTGTGAGAGAAGCAGGTCCGGGATTTGAACCGAAGTCCATTCCCTGGTGGGCTCCATCCACAGAACCAGTACCTGGTGCCCCCTCCCTGAAGGCTGAGCTGGGCACAGCATAAGCCTCCCAGCAGGGATCCACCCCCATGCCCAGGAATGTCTCTACATCCTCCTGCCAAGGCCAGACTGCCCAGCCTCCAGAGCCAGGGGCCCATAGACCTCTTCTTTGTACCTCTTCCCCCACACAGCCCAGGGGGAGGGGGTGGGAGGATGGCACACAGCCACCCTACAGGGCTGACATTGTCTCCCCATGAGACAGGAGAGCCAGGCTTAGCCCCATGGCTCCTGCAGTCTGCTCAGAGAACTAGCTTTGGCCCTTCTTCCAACAGAGTGAGTGTAGCTCTAACCCCCGTCTGTCTCTCCTCCTCCTCCTCAACAGGACCAGCTGCCCTGGATGTCCTATCTGAGCATCGTGGCCATCTTTGGCTTCGTGGCCTTCTTTGAAGTGGGCCCTGGCCCCATCCCGTGGTTCATTGTCGCTGAGCTCTTCAGCCAGGGTCCCCGTCCAGCCGCGATTGCCGTCGCTGGCTTCTCCAACTGGACCTCGAATTTCATTGTGGGCATGTGCTTCCAGTACGTGGAGGTGAGTACAGCCCTGTTTACGCTCACCATGTCCGTCTGCACGTGGGAACTGGCTTCTCCTGACCCCTGCCCTGGTGGGGAAGGCCATAAGTGATTTTCTGTTTGTCAGTGTTGCATACCGACCCCAGTTTCTGGGAGAGCTAGACAAAGCGATTCACAAAGAGACTGCTTTGTCTCCCCCCCATCACTTCCGAAACAGAAATGGCTAGTTTCAGACAAACCGTTTTCATGTGTGCCCACCTCTCCCCGCTTGGCTCACTCAGACTCACGTAGAGGAGGAAATTGAAGCTCAGGGGCCTCGTGGCTCCAAGGTCCCCTGGCTGAGACATCTGCACTTGTCACAGATTCCCGGCTTGTACTGGGTGTTCCCCTTTTTCTGATCAAAGTTCACAAAGTGAAGTGACTCAGCCCAGGTAGCAGGCAGGCACTGGCAGCATGCCAACCATGGGTGTCTTGTGTCTTTCAGCAACTGTGTGGCCCCTACGTCTTCATCATCTTCACTGTGCTCCTGGTCCTGTTCTTCATCTTCACCTACTTCAAAGTCCCGGAGACCAAAGGCCGGACCTTCGATGAGATTGCGTCTGGATTCCGCCAGGGGGGCGCCAGTCAAAGCGACAAGGCCCCCGAGGAGCTCTTCCACCCGCTGGGGGCCGATTCCCAAGTGTGAGGCCATCAGCCCCACGGCCCGGCCTGCTCCCAGCAGCCTCCAGGGTCCCTCGGAGCACAGGCAGCTGGACCCGGCCTCCAGGCTGACAACTGCCAGTAGAGCCCCGGGCCTGGGACGCCTTTCTTCCTTCAGCAGTGATACCAGAAGAATTTTCAGGACTTTCATGGCTCCAGGATTGTCACATAAGCAAGACTGTTGCTCCGCCCAGTCAGTCAAGCAACAGCTTTTATATATTTTTTATTATTATGACTGATTTTGTTATTTTTTTATCAGCCAGAGTTTCCCATACCCACACCCCCCAGCTTCACCCTGAATGACTCCGCACCTGAGGACGAAGACCAGGCAGGCCCTTCTCAGACTCTTGCCTTCTTTATCAAGCCAATCAGCAGGGCTGCACCCATCACCGAGCACACTAAGAGGACCAGGAACCACCAGGCTTCGCCCCGGAGAAGCAGCCACTTTGTTCTGCGAGCCTGGCTCTCCCTGCCCCAGGGGGTCAGGCTCCATCAGGATTCACCCATTCCCATCTCTTCCTACCTGACCACTCAGCTGAGCCTTTCCCGGCCTGACTCCAGTTGGCAGCACTGGAGTGCAGGGAAGAAAAGGGAAGGGCTTGCTGGGCTTCCAGGCTCGAGCTGCCTTTGCACGGAAGCCGGACGATCTTCAAGAGAGGAGGAAGACGCTGGGAACGCACCGCCTGAGAAGATGTGGATGTTCCTGCTCTGCTGTGTATAGTCAGAAGATATTTATATATATTTTTGTTGTTGTTGTTTTGGTTGTCAATATTAAATACAGACACTAAGTTATAGTATATCCGGACAAACCAACCTGTAAATACACCACCTCAACTCCCTCTGTAACTTACTTACTTAGATATAAAAATGGCTGGTTTTTAGAAACGTGGGTTTGAACTGCTTGTGCTTAAAGTCAAGTGACCAGATGTTAACATTGGTAAAGCAGGACACCATTGACCAGAGGGAGGGGTGGTGTGTGTAGAGGGGGTATATCCCCTTGCCGTTCTCCCACCGCTCCCTAGTGTGTTGTGCAATCCTTCTAAAAATTGGAACTTTTTTAGAACGCCACAGGATGCGGGGGAAATTATGTAAAAGCGGGACGTCTGGTCACATTAGCTTAAAGGGATCTGAATGGGAGTCAGGAGAAGCACATCAAGTCGTAACCACTTCACAGGGCTTTAGATTGTCTTGACTTCAAATCCCAACCACCTTGATCAGGGCCCTGTTTTGCTCAAAAATCTGTGTGCTTCCCATTACCCAGAGAAAATCTAAATGCTCTATCTTGGCCTTCAAGGCACTACCATTTTCCCTACCTGTAATACGTGCTTAGTGTTCAGAAAGTGCTGATAGCCAAATGAAAATCTTGGTGGCTTGGGCTTTGACAGACCTTACCTCGAGGGCAAATAAAGGAGGTAGCAGGTCCACATCTGAGAGAACGTGTGATGTTTTCAACACCCACACACGTTTCTCAATACCCCACTGTATTACGGAAGGAAGATGATGATGGTAGTGCCTTGCAGGCCAACATGGGGTTGGGTGTTGTCGGGCAGCTAAGGAAAGGTCAACAGTGCAAACCCACCAGCCATTCTGTGAGTGAAGGAGGAGGCCGTCTCCTCCCTCTCAGGAGAAGTTCCACGCTGCCTGAAAAAAGACCGCTGTGAGTCAGAATGGACTTCCTGACTGAGCCTGATGTGGGACCAGCCATCCTGTGGGAAAGAGGTAGCAATCCGTTTCGGGAAAGGTTACAATGTTGTGAGCCTTGTCGGGCAATCACCTGTCCTAGGGGGTTGCCGTGAACCAGAGCAGCAGACTTGGACTTCCACTTTGGACACACTCAGCCACATGCCTGAAGCGGCTAACTTGTTAGGATCCCCATTTTTAGTGATCCTACCATCCAGCCCTTTTCCTCAAGCACAATGAGCTATTTGGCCACCAGGGAGCTGCCAAGCTACCTTCCCCAGTGGTTTCTTTTGAAAACCTTCCTGCTTCTAGCTTGCCTTCTTTGAAGACCTGTGGCCCTTTCCTCTCCCATCCCTAAATTTTAAGTGTATTTTTTCCCCCACTGCTGTATTGTCCCCCTGGGATCGCTAGCCTCATTCTCATGAAAGCATGGCTCATTGGATTACCTGGGCCCTCAGCACCTAGGCCCTTTCCTAGGGGCTCAACTGACAAAACGAGTGGGGAGGAATCCCCCATCCCGGGGGTCTTTTATAATTGCACACCAGCAAAGCTATAAAAACTGCACATGCAGTTCTAAGGGAGGGCATGAGAAGGGGAAACAGAGACTTGGTAAATCCTAGTACCTTTGGTTTTCAGGGCACCTGGTTGGGTGGGAGCTAACAGCAAGGTCCGCAGTTGGGGGACTACCTGCTGCTGTCAGGGAGAGAGGTGAAGAAGGAAAGCTGTCTAGCATAAAGGTCTGCACTCTCATAAACCCATTGGGGCAGTTCTACTTCAATGGCAGCGTGTTTTGTTTTTTTCAGAACTCAATTCTGCACCCACTGACCTGTGACTTCCTGAGTCGGAAGCAGACTTTATAGACTGATTTCAGGCATATGGGTTATTATTGGACTTTGCACTGGACTGGATTGGGATGCCTTCTTAGGGTCACATTTCTTTTGTGGAGTTGGCATGGAGGGAAGATTGGATTGAGCCTGGGGAGCAGGGTGGCTAACTGATGAAGTGCTGTGGCCAGGGGTGCGGCTATGTGGAATGGAAGCCCACCAGTCTCTCCCCAAAGGTGACAAGCAGGCAGCAGCTCAGGAATGGCGTGACCGACCAGGACAGCCCTGGGGTGCAGAGGAGGGATTCACGGATCACTGCCTGGGGAAAACGGCGCCGGACGGTGAGGAAGGCTGCAGCCTGGTCCTCAGGGTCCGAGCTTCTGGATGGCAGGGCCGGGATGGCTCCCCGGATGGGGTGGCAGAGCCAGGCTGCATTTCCGGTCCCGCCCCCCGCAGGCTCCGGGAGGGGGTCTGAGAGCCTCCATCCTGGACCCCTCCCACTGGAGGAGCCATTTGTTTCCAGCTGCTCCGGGAACCCCAGCTTCCGGTCCCACAGCCGCGGGGGTGTGGGGGGGGTGGACGGCTCCAGCCACCCACCCTGATTTAAAACATCTGAGCCCACCCTGCATGGCCAGAGGCCATGGGGGGGGGGGCGGGGCAAGAGGCCAAGACAGCTGGAGCCTCCGCCTGTCCCTGCGCCCCAGCTCCGGGAGGGGCGGGGCCTCGCATCTCCACCAATCATAGCCCGGCTGCCTACCTGGCAGCCAGCCCAGGAGAAGCCCGCCCAGGCGTGGGTTACGAGGGGAGGGAGGGGCTTCCCGGTTTCCTGCTGGACATCCCGCGGGGACGTTGCTCACCTTGGCACGGAAGGTGACGTGACGCCTGGGGTTTCTGACGACAAGAGTAAACAGTTACAAGGCGGCTCATTCTTTTTTTCCACCAGCGCTTGCTTAAGAGCCGTGAGGGCTTTGTGGCCCCTCCTGTCTGAAACCCTAGATTCAAGCCTCTTCCTGGAAACTGGAGGGGGGTTCCCCCTGTGGGCTCCCCAGCGCCGTCTCTTTCAGGGCGCTGCACAGGGATTGACCGTTTTCTCCCCCAGCAGGCTTGGGAGGCAATTGCCGGCAGGATATAGGTGCTAAGTCATTCCTTTGTCCTCAGTTCTCACCGCAGACGGGTCAGGATTGTTGAAAGAACGGATCGAGTGCAAAGAAGTCCTATAATCTCTTAGCGAGGAAAATGCCGTTTTCTAGAGTGTGTATTCACTAGCAGGGGAGGAATCCAGGCAATTCCCGGGTTTGCAGCGAGCTCTGTTCCCCAGTGTGCGTTGAAGTGGAATTTGTAGGTAGGTCGGAACAGGTGCCTGGCGTGGTTATTTTGCCTTACTTTTTGTGCAGTGATTGAAGAGCAGCGTGTGCTGCAAGTGACCGTGATTGTGTGGAGAGTTGGTTGGCTTACGGGCTCAGTTGGGTCAAAGTGAGGAAAAATGTATGTAAACCTTAGCATTAAGGTGCAAGTAAGAGTTCACCATAAATCAGATGTTAAGTCAGCCGTTAATAACTGGGGGGCTGCTTGTGTTCATTTCCTTCCGTTAGACTACTTTTTCACAATTGTATGTTGTTGGTTTTTTTAATGTTACAATGGAAAGTGTTTTTGTTTTTTTTTTTTGTCTTATATATACTTACCGCAATAAAGACTTTCTTACAAGGAAAATACAGGGCCTATTTTTTCTTTCTTTTGATCTGGAATCTCTGGGGTGGTGAATGTGATCGCTAAACATTAGGTCAACGGTTCAAGCCCACTCAGAGGCACTGCGCAAGAAAGGCCTAGCCATCTACTTTGGAGGGGGAGGAAAACCCTGTACAGCACAGTTCTCGGACAAAGATGTGGTTGCCACGCACTGACTCCATGGAACTCTAGGGGGAGGGTGTGATTCACCCTGCCTCTACCTACCAGTTACCCCCTACCATGGAGGCAATGCTGACGCATGGTGACCTCATACGTGGAGGAGAGCTGTGCGTCACTGGGTTTCCAACAGCTGGTCTTACAGAGACAGGTCACCAGCCCTTTTTTCTGAGGCACCTCTGAATATAATTTGACCCTCCACTCCTTTGTGTTTTGGGTTTGTTTTTTAGTTTAGTTTTTTTGGGGGCATCACTGCCCTCTGCTGTTTTTTAGCTTTTAAACGCTTTACTGGGAACTGCCGGCAGGTCTGCATAGCACTTCGGTTTCCCCTTCAACAATCCATGCACGTTTTGCTTCATGTCACTGACTGCAACTCCCGCACCGTCCTTGTGGCAGACAGCCATGGAGGTGGGCATATATTCCACCTCCTCTGGCTTCCTGGTTGCCACAGGCAAGTCAGATACACCTCCACGCTACCCTTCAACACCTATGTGGATACTAACCAGTCCTCCCTAGTGCCCGGAGCCATAGTGTTTACATATTAGGCTGCAACCCAGAAGGTCAGCGGTGTGAAACCACCTATCACTCCTTAGGTGAATGATAGACTTTCAACTCCTGTAAAGACTTAGTCTCAGAAGCGCACAGGGCGGTTCTACCCTGTCCTACAGGGTCCTGGTAAGTCAGGATCGACTAGATGGCAGTGAGTTTGGTTTTTCAGTTCATTGTTCCCAAGCTACTCTGCCACTATGCTGGTTCGAGCACTCACAGAGAGTGCTCCCAACCAGGGGCTTTCTTAGAGAAGTCCGTAGATTACCCCAAGTTGGCATCAGCCAATGGCTAGGATACAGTCAATGGTCTCCCAGCAGCCAAGTCTCTCAGCCACATGGTCTCTTGGCATCCACGAGCCAGAAAGTCAACCCATTGGTCACTGTCTCATAGTGTCAGGCCAGATGAGGCAAAGGTGCCCCATAACTCTGGGAGCTGCGCTGTGCCCTGGAGTGCCACAGTCTGATGGAGATGGTTTCGGTGCCCTCCATTTCTTCTGTCAGATCTGGAAAGTTCTCTTCCAGTGTCCTTGGAGTTTCTTTCTGCTGCTGCTTCAAAGATGGCTCATTCTTAGGAGGTTGGGGGGTGTTAATGAAGACTGACCAATTGGGCTGAGCCCTGGTGGCGTCGTGGTTGTGCGCGGGACTGCGGCCCACTGGGACGGAGGTTCAATTCCAGCAGTGGGGTTGGGCCTCCTACTCCCACCACCAGAGAGCAGTGATGGCCTCCCCCCCCCCAAAAAAAAAGGGGGGGAAAAAAAAAGAAGACTGACCAATTAGTGTTACACAGACCCTGTTTGCCTGGTTACACCCAGTCATTTTTAGTAGTTAAGGAGACTTGAACGAATCTGGCTCGGAAGAAGTATGGCAAGGAGGGTCTGACTGTCTCACGCTTCAGGTATGTAAAGAGAAGCCAGTCTCTGGAGAAGGGCATCATACTTGAGAGGCAGTGAGGAGAGAAAAGAAGGGCCCCAGTAGATGGATGGACACCATGGCTGGAACAACGGGCTTGAGCGCAGGGCCAGGCAGGGCTCCTTCAGGAGTGCACAGGGTCACTGATGGGTGGGGACGATCTCAACAGCACCTAACAGCATTGACAACAACAGAGTCCTCTTTTAAATGTCACTCCACCACAGTACTTAATACATGTCACTTACTACATGTCACTCCACCACAGTACTTACTACAGGTCACTGCACCACAGTGCCATCATTTACCCCATGTCCTCTCTCCTTTCCATTCCTCCCACTTCCAAACATGGTCCCGGAGTAAGCATTTCATCTCAAATAGTTGATGATTCTAGGGCAGGCCTACCGCGTCCCTCTTTACTGTCATTGTTCCCCGTAGAGAGCGAACTGTCGTTTGGTGGGAAATTGAGTCATGGGGGCGAATTCATTTCCAGACCTGAAGGGTGACTGAACTTCAGAGTTTCCAGAGGTTCCACCTGTCTCTGGTCTTTTTTATGATTTTGAGCTTTATTTTGAGCAACATGGTCTGCATTTTTATCCCTCTATGGAGGGGTTTCGAATGTGTTTCCTTTCCAAGCAGTTAGTAGTGGGAGCCAGAGACCGTCTCGTTCTCATCTTACAGTCATGGAGACTGTTGTCTGTGTGTCCATTAGTCCACTGGACTCATTGTTCCCACATGTATCCCACATGTATTCCATGGTCTTCGCTCTTCGCTCCTCTGGACCTGTTGTCACTCGGGAGCTAAGACCCTCGTAGAATGGAGAACATAGTCTTTGTGGACTATGTTATACCAATTGACACTGATACTGATGTTCCCCAAGACATAAGGATCAAAGCCCCAAGGTCCAGTTACTCAATCCCTTGAAGTATTTGTGAACGTCCTACCTTTCGGTTAGCAATTTTATTTCTGTCTCTTACGAATTTGACTCTTACGGTTCAGGCAATTCCGGGTCTGAAGGCAGGCCCTCCCCATCTCATACAGGATCATTGCGATGACTTCTTGGTTGTCCTCTCTCCTTCCTGTCTCTTTCTTCTTATTCTCCAGACTGCAATCTTGGTGCTATTTCTTTCTCTTTTTTTTTTCTTTTCTTTTCTTTCTTTTTTTTTTTTTTTTTGCCATCACTGCTCTCCAGCGGTGGGAGTAGGAGGCCCAGCCCCACTGCTGGAATTGAACCTCCGTCCCAGTGGGCCGCAGTCCCGCGCACAACCACTACGCCACCGGGGCTCAGCCCATCTTTTTTTTTTCTTGTTTTTTTTTTTCTTCTTGCTGCTATTTCTAGCGTGCTATTTCTGTCTACAGATCCCCATGTCTCTCAAGTCCAGCTATTTACTGACTGCCAACCATATCCTCCAGCCACTGATCCATCTGTCCTCTGATTTCTGTCTATTCCTTTCCCTCTCAGCCCAGGAAGTTTGTTCTACCCAGAAGGAATGCCAGCCTATCTCCTCCTGTTTCTCACTAGGTGGTCTTACCCAATCCCCGTCCACGGTGTGGGCTGAGAAGCTCATCCTTGGGAGTTGGGTTCATCTTGGGGTCTCTGCTGCCAGCTATTGACTGTAGCGTGCACATTTCGAGTAGGGCAGTTTTTAACTTCAGCCTCCCAAAGGATCCGAGAGAACGGACGGCTGTAAAGACTAGGATGACTGCAGAAGAAACCCTTGATAACTCTGCACCCAGCACCCTTGGATAACCTTCCTGAAGCCGTGCTCTGACCGAGCTGTTTTGGTGAGATGCCAGTACATTGGATCCAACTCGTCATGACCCTTTGACGCTATGAATCAGAACAAGACAATGCCCGGCCCTGTGTCACCTCACAACCTGGTCACGTTCGAGCTCATCGTGGCAGTCACTGTCCGTTCAGTTGAGGGTCCTTTTCTCTCGCCTTCCTTCATCTCGACCTGTCCTCCTACTCCACCAAGCATGCGGTCCTCGTCAGGGGCCGGTCTCTCTTGATAGCACATCCCAGGTGTATGAGACAAATGCCGTACTTCTCCCAAGACAGATTTTTCTGTGCTTCTGGAAGTTCATGATATATTCAATATTCTTTGGCAACACCTCCTTCAAACGCGTGGATTCTTCCCCAGTCCTCCTCATTCAGTGTCCAAGTTTCACATACACGTGAGACAGACTATTGAAAATAACATGGCTTGGGGCTGAGCCCCGGTGGCGTTAAGTGGTTGAGTGCGGAACTGCAGCCTGCGGGCTTGGTGGTTCAAATCCAGCGTCGGCTGGGTAGCGCCACGGCCACCAAATGCAGTGATGCCCACAAAAACAAAAAAAGAAAAGAAAACAACATGGCTTGGGTCAGGCACACCTTAGTCCTCAAAGCCATTTCCTTGCTCTCACCACTTTAAAGAGTTTTTGCGCGGCAGCTTGCCCAATGCACTGTGTCGCTTGATTTCTTGACTGCTGCTTCCAAGAGTCTTGATTGTGGATACAAAAAAAAAAAAAAAATTAAATCGTTGACATCTTCAGCATCTATCATGTGGTTCATCGGTCCACTTGTGAGGGTTTTTCTATTCCCATAAAGAGAAACCCACAGGGGTAGGTCTACCCTGTCCTATCTGAGGCAGACTTACCGTATTTTTTTAGACCATGAGATGCATCCAGGAAAACAAGAAAAAAATATTCTGAACCAAATAGTACCACTATACTAAAATATTTATTAAAATAAAGCAAAATACAGTAATATTTAACAGCATAAACTCAACAGTGGTGTTAAGAACCATCATCACTTTCAATAACAAATGAGGGGCTGAGCCCCGGTGGCGTAGTAGTTGTGCGTGGGACTGTGGCCCACTGGGACGGAGGTTCAATTCCAGCAGTGGGGCTGAGCCTCCTACTCCCACCACCAGAGAGCTGTGATGCCCGCCCCCCCCAAAAAAAGGCTGCGCTGCGCCGATCATGTGACCTAGACATGGAGACTGCAGGAGGCGGGACTGCCCCAGAACACACAGCAATCCACAGCATGCAAACAGCAGCAGAGAGTAAGCGGGCGCATGGGATCATAAACACATGTTCTGGGGCAGTTCCACACCTTCGGGCCATAAGATACATCCTCATTTCCCCCCACTCTTTTATGGTCTGACAGATGGCAGTAAGTTTGGGTTTAGTTGCATTGAGTTGCGAGCCATACGAGACTGAAGTCTGACTTTCATCAGCCAGGCTCCAAGTCCTCCTCACGGTGCGGGTCATTTGCATCTCCTGAGTTACTCAGCCTTCCAATTCTGATGTCAGTTTCTTGGATGATTTAGCATACAATTAAATAAGTGTGATTGACGTCTGAGCCCCGGTGGCGTAGTGGTTGTGCGCAGGAATGCAGCCCACTGGGGTTGCAGGTTCAAATCCAGCAGCGAGGCTGGGCCTTCTACTCCCACTACCAGAGGTCTGTGCAGTATTCTTGGACAGCGCTGTCATTCCAATGCTGCCGCCGTGTTCTTCCTGTGAGGCTGTTTCCCAGGGGATTTGCTCGGCATCCGGATTGAATATGTGTGGGGAAAGGATAATCCCAACACACACCCCTTTCCTGATGTTTAAGTCGCAGCATAGCCTCTTCTGACTGTTGAAGTGCTGGCTTTGGGTCTGGGTGCAGTGCCTTCGTGAGCACAGGAGGGGTGTTCAGTCTCATTCTTCACCGCGCCGCCCCTCATTTGCTATATTCCCCACAGTTGAATGCCATGGCGCCGTCAATAAAACACAGACAGACATCTGTCTGGTGGTGACTGCTTTCACCAGGGTCTAGCTGGTAGCATGCTCACCTCCGCCTCCTTTGGAGACCCACGTGGAGAGAGCGAGAGAGCATGGGCAGGAGGAGAGAGGGTAGGGGGAAAGGGGACAGGGAGGAGAGAGGGTAGGGGGAAAGGGAACAGGGAGGAGAGAGGGTAGGGGGAAAGGGAACAGGGAGGAGAGAGGGTAGGGGGAAAGGGAACAGGGAGGACAGGGAGAGGAGTTGGGAGACAACCGGCAGCCGAAAAAGAGAGCTCCTTTATTCTAACCAAGACATAAATCTTCCTGGGGACATGCAAGCCCCCTAATTACAGGTAAGGACTTATGTCACAGGAAAGGGTTGTGCTATATGTAATACAGTGATGGGAGGGATTATCTAAGGACATACACTAATAGGAAGGAGCGATATTGGGGTGCCACGTGTGACAAGGGCGCACCCCATTCATGGATGTGACTGAATAGGTTTGACTATTCTCTGGCCTTCATAGAGACCAACAGCAGTAGGGTGTGAACTCTGCCTAACCAGCCTGTGGTTAACAGCTTCAGGGAGATATCAATCATGATATCGCAGGGAGTGAGCCCTGCAGCCAGCAGGCTGGCAGACTGGAACCTTCAGGGAGAATATCTTTAAGTATCTGACTTCCCACCAAGTGCTGGCGAATAGCTTCTAATATTTGGATAATATTTTGGAGGAGATTTAATTGTGGAAAAGTCTTATATTCATCGGACACCATTCTTCTCAGTGTTACCCATATTTTTTATGATCCACACAGTCAAATGCCACGTTTCTCTGTTTTAATGCACCCCACCTCCTGGTGAACCCCAATTCCATGCAGTCAAGACCTTTCACTTTTCAGTGCATGCAGACCCTATCTCCCAATATTCCATTGTAACACCCTCATCTCAGTCAAGACAATGTCCTCAATAGCTCTCGAACAGCCCTGAACCCTGTCTGGCCCTTACATTTTTGGTTCAAGCGTCTTTCTCCTGGTCAGACTGTCTGATCTCAAAAGACCAAATCCACCTCCTCTTCCTCTAGGAAGCCTTGTTCATGCCTTCAACTGTGACTTACGTGAGCACTCACTCATCACCCCCTTTGCCAAGCTTTCTGCTAAGGTATGTGGTTTCTTGGACAGAACATGATTTCAAGAAGCAGAGCTGGTTTCAGAACCCTGGTCTGCCGTTTATTAGCTGAGGAACATTGGGCAGATCCCTTCCAGCCTCCGATTCCCAGTAGCCTCCTCTGTTGCAATGCTAGGAAGAAAAGATACGTTAGATGAAAGAGAGAGCAGCCACTCTACCTTCCTCTTCCCCGTAGATGTCAGGAAGGCTGATACTCACTCCCAAATTTTCTGCGAACGCCCAAGTTTCCTTCCATCCTGAAGGTCATCTCTGTTTCTCATAGTCTGCAGCTCCTCCGTGACAAGGTGCAGAGTCCCCTGTATTTGTTTCTTACGGTAGAACTCAGAGCTTTAGTTTTGTTTCATTCATTTACTGAGTATTATTCCAATGCTGGGGTTCCAACAGTAAACAGAACAGCAATGTGTCTTCCTGAAGATTAAAAAGAATTACCTCCTTGTAGGGAAAATGCGATAAAGTGTCAACAAATATATCATAAAGTAACAGACGGAAATGTGTGTCATGAAACCAAAAGACCCTCTAAGGCATAGAGGATGATGGATTATGAGGGGGTGGTGGGAGTTGCTGTTTCGGATGAGATGCTTGGGCCTCCCTGATGCTCAAATGAAGGGAGCATATCATACATGTGGGGGTGGGGGGGGCTGACCGGTCAAGGGAACAGCAAGGCCAAAGGAGCTCACACAGGAGTATATCTGGTGACTTCGAAGACCAACAATGAAGCCAGGTGGTCCGAGCAGGGTGGTGTCTCAATGATGTTCTAGAGGTGGCAAGATAGCAGACCATAGAAGGCCCTCTAAACCACATGGGTCTTTTGGGGCTTATTTCTATGGCAATAGGCAGCCATTGGAGGGCATCAGCCAGCGTGTTGGCATGATCTAATTTACACATTTATTTCAAGATGATCTGGCTGCTGGGTGGGGAAGAAATTGCCGTGGAGCGAGACTGGGAGGAGAAAGATCAATCCGGAGCACCTCCAGATGCGACGTGCTGGTGAGGGGTGAGCGGTGGCACGAGTCACAGCAGGGTGATGTGGTTGGAGCGGGGATCTGCTGGTGGGTTCGCTGCGACGTTCTAGAAAAGGAGAGCCGAGGATGACCGGATCCACTGCATGCGGAGGGGTGCCGCGCCCTGAGAAAAGAGGCGGCGAGGAAATGAGACTCGAGAGTTAAGCTGTGGGTGTGTCGAGTCGATTGCCTATTAAATATTACCGTTAGACAGGGACAGTGAGTCGGTGGTTGGATGCATAAATCGGGGAAAAGTCTGATGGAGAAAGGAGAGTTTAAATCTCAGCAGCAACCCAAATCTGAATTTCAGACCCTGAGAATCCTTTCAGACACCCAAAGCCTTCCTCGACGTGAGCTCCAGGCCTCTGCAGCCGTTCCGTCTTTTCCTCGTCCTCATTTTTTTTTTTAAAGAGTGGGGGCAGTTTCCTCTGCATTCTTTCCAGCCTCCAATTTCAATCAGTTCACCCCTACCCACCTCACCCCCTAACTTAGTTAAGGATTTGGCTGGTACTTTAGGGTGACAGACGACAAGGCGTGTCCCCTGGAGATCTTAGGCTGTCCTCGGACTCAGATTTCACCAGCAGGTAGAAGAGACACCTAAATGAAATATTTGTCACCTCTAAATGAAATATTTGTCACCTCTAGCAGCGGGTCAGAAGGCCTCAGAAGCAGTCAGTATCAGGGATCGTGTATGGGTTTCCTCTCTTCCCCTCTGGGACTTGGTTTTTGTCCCTTTCAGGAAGGGACATCCCATTTGTCACACTGCCAGTGTTACCCCTTTCCCTCTGTGCATGACGGGCCTGATAGGTCTGGAGTTTAAGACTTCGAGAAGAAGGTCCTTGACTGCACCTCCGCTTCTCGGTTTCCCTCTCCCCCTTCCAGGTCTCCAAACAGATTCCTTGTCACTTTTTCACCTAATTCTCCTCTGATGTCTTTGTTCACATAACCCTTAAAAGAATTCTGAAAAAATAATATCTCTTTGAACAGTTTTAGACTGACCCCACCACCACCATTTTTTTTCATCCTAACTTAATTTTTTATTTTGTTTTTGTTTTTTGTTTTGTTGTCTTGTTTTGTTTGGGGGATCACTGCCCTCTGGTGGGAGTGGAAGGCCCAGCCTTGCTCCTGAAGAACTGCTGCTGGATTTGAACTGCCAAGCCTGTGGGCCGCAGTCCCGCACTCAACCACTATGCCACTGGGGCTCAGCCTTTTATTTTAAAAGAAGAAGGAGAAGAAGTCAAACAAACAAAGAAGCCTCCTGCCATCAGGGACTGTCACTCTTTACCGAAGCAGACAGCCTCGTTTTTTTCCTGTGGAGCAACTTGTGGAGCTGAACCTTGGGCTCTGTGGTTGGCAGTCCAACAAGGACCCAGTGGCATCACCAGGCCTCCTGCCTCTCTAATATGCATGTGAGATGATTACTTTATAATCAAACTTGACGCTTTTGAATCTGTTCAGTAGGATGACCTTGGTGACGCCCACCATTGTCCATCTCAGGCAGGCTGGTGGTGCGGTGGGTGAGGGGTTGAGGTGCTAAGGGTCTGGTGGGTGATTCTACCCTCCGGTCACGAAGCAGGAGAAAGACGACGTCCTCTGCTCCTGGAAGACTTACTCTCCGAAGCCCGATCCAGGCCTGGCAGGAGAAGCAATTGACTCAGTAGGAGTGAGTTTGAGGAGATTGGTGATGCAGCAGTGAAAAATCCTTGGTAGCGAACCAGAAAGTTTGTGGTCTGGACCCACCGGCTGTTCTGCAGGAGGAAGGTGCGGCAATCTGTCTCCTAAGAACTTAGCCTTGAAAGCTCATAGCGGAGATCCATTCTGCTCCGCCCTACAGGCATACAGAGCTGAACCAAGAAACCACAGGGGATTTCTCTGTTTGTGTTTGCACTGTCCTTTAAAGAACAAAACAAAGCAGGAACAAGCTTTTCAATAGCCCAAAATTTAACATTGTTCCTTTTTTATCTTCAACCTCATATTTCATTTCACTTCCCACACTTTACAGCACTTCCTCTGATGCAGCAACTTTAGGCTTTTAAAGTTGTTTATTGACTACTCTATTGTATTTCTCTGCCACAAAATAAGTAAGTACACACATTGGCATTTTAAAGCCCTTCTGGCGAGATGTGATAATACTTATTGTTACCTTGCAGTTGTTTTGAAATAACAAATGTATTTCAAATTTTGATAGATAACACTTGAACAGAACAGTTGAAATTCTATCAGAAAGTTGACTCACCGTGAGATAGTGGAGGTTTTAACTTTTCACGGATCACTGTGCCCAAAGATGAATGCCACCTTTCCCTGGACTCCAGAAAGCTTACAAAAGCATAGTCAGGATTAAATGAAATGTCCTTGTTTCAGTAGGAGGCACAGAATAGTGTACTTACTCTAAGGGGCAAGAAAGGCGCTGCTAGGAAAGCGTAACCCAGCAAAGAAACAATTGACAACAAGCAAGAGACATGCACCCATGTAAGCCTTGTTGAGTTATACTGTAGCCTGCCAAAGAAATCCGGCAAACTTTAATAAAAACATGACCATCACAAAAGTGACTAAATCTTTTGAAAATTTAAAACTCAAATTGACCCATGCTGCACGTGTCTCATACATTCAGAGAGAACGTTGGCCCATTGGAAGGAAATTTGAAACTTCTAGCCTCCTCTTTGAAATTGCAGCTCAGAACAGGCTGAGACCAGGTGGCTTAGAACGGATTCACCAAGCTCCCTTCATTACCGAAAATGGTGACAGTGCAGAGGGTATGGTTGGCAGCAGCTTCTTAAAAAAAAAAATCGCCTGATTTTTGGGGAAGCCAATCAGCTGTGGCGGCACATGCACAGTGGTGAGGAGCCAAAGCATTAGAGCCATCTTGTCACCTGTTAAAGGCAGATATCAACAGTGTCAATGTTATTTCTTTTTTTTTTTTTTTTTTTAAGGCATCACTGCCCTGGTGGTGGGAGTAGGAGGCCCAGCCTTTGCTCCTGTGAGCGGGAATCGAACCTCCATCCCAGTGGGCCGCAGTCCCGCGCACAACCACTACGCCACCGGGGCTCAGCCTTAAGATATTTTAAATCAGGGCTGAGCCCCGGTGGCGTCGTGGTTGTGCGCGACTCTGTGGCCCACTGGGACGGAGGTTCAATTCCAGCAGTGGGGCTGGGCCTCCCACTCCCACCGCCAGAGAGCAGCGATGATATTTATATATATATAAATATATATATATTTTTATAAATATATATATATATATTTAAATATAAAATATAATATAAAAAATATAAATATATATATATATATAATTTTAAATCACCATTAAACTTGGGTTTTCCCTAAGCCTTAAAAGTTTACTTTACAGGCTGAGCCCTGGTTGTGTAGTGGTTGTGTGCGGGACTGCAGCCCACTGGCTTGGCAGCTCAAATCCCACAGCAGCTCTCCAGGAGCAAGGCTGGACCTCCCACTCCCACCAGAGGGCAGTGATGCCTGAAAAAAAAAAGTTTACTTTACTACTGGCGACCTAGGTGGAAGAAGGATGTTTAAAAGATGATGGCAACAAATGTGCAAATGTGATCTGCAAACTATTGACATATGTACGTATGTATTGACGTGACAGGATTTGTATGAGCCCCCAATAAAATGTTTTATCAAAAAAAATGGCTAATTTCCCAAGGGTTCAATGGAAAGTAAGTGTTTAGAAAATAATGATGGCAACATATGTACAAATATGCCTGAGACACTTGATGTATGGACTGTTAAAAGCGCTGGAAGAGCCCCCAATAAAAAATCTTTTAATTAAAAAATTTTAATTTACAACTATCTATAAATCTACTATATTTATTTAAAACTAATAGGTAAACTTAGGTGAATCTTTTCTTTTATCGTTATCCAAATAACTCAGGTACAATCATAGAAGTTCCTTTTAAAAATCATTTTATTGGTGGCTCTGACAACATGTATCACAATCCATGCATGCATTCATCATGTCAAGCACATTTATACATATGTTTCTATCATCATTTTCGACTTTTTTTTTGGGGGGGGGGCATCACTGCTCTCCGGTGGTGGGAGTAGGAGGCCCAGCCCCACTGCTGGAATTGAACCTCTGTCCCAGTGGGCCGCAGTCCCGTGCACAACCACGACGCCACCGGGGTTCAGCCCGCCATCATCATTTTCAAAACATTTTGCTTCTGCTTGAACCCTTGATATCAGCTCATTTTTCCCCCTCCCTCCAGTCATGTAAATTCTTAGACAATTAATTCCATTTTGAAATTTATGAAATGTATTCCATTCAGCATTTTAAACTACATTTATAAATTTCATATATCATTTTTTTTGTTTGGGGGGCACCACTGCCCTCTGGTGGTGGGAGTAGGAGGCCCAGCCTTTGCTCCTGTGGAGCTGCTGCTGGAATTGAACGCACAACCACTACACCACACAGGGCTCAGCCCCATTTTCTTATTTTATATCCTTCATACAACCAACCAATCAAATTTCCATCCATAGTAAAGATTTGTTAGATATAAATCTAATAGATTAAACAATCACAATAGCAGGAACAAATTGCTAAACTCACTGCCATTGAATCGATTTGAACTCATGGCAAACTTATCTAGGGTTTCTGAGGTTATCCTTACTAGAGCAGGATAGTCTCAATTTTCGCCCACAGAGCAGCTGCGAGGTTTGAACTGCCGCCCTTGCAGTGAGCAGCCCTAAGTAGATGTGGTTCTCAAATATTCTAATACTATCCATGAACTTAATTACATTTTCGTGGACCTCACAGGTCTAGTCTATTAAATTTCTCACTGTGCCATATTATCTTAGCAATTACACTTAAGGATGACACATATACAACATTCATATCAAATAAATGATTACTCCAATCAGTTTGATTTCTTTACCATTGGTTTCCATGTTTGAAAAGACACTTGCTGAGGAAGAAGTCCTAGCATCCACAGGGAGTTCCAATGACTGGGCCAACAATCCATGACCAGGACAGAGCTACCACCTCACGGGGGCCAAGCTGAGGGTTTGGGGTTAACAATCCATAGCTGTGATACAGTACACAGTAAGGGCATTATCAGAGATTTGACACTAGGGAACAGGACTCCAGCTTTGCAGCCTTCCACAGAATTCTGAGAGCCCCAGTAGCATAGTGGACAGCTAATCAAAAGGTCAACAGTTCGAAACTGTCAGCCTTTGTGCAGGAGAGGGGAGTCATTCTACTCCCATAAAAATGGACACTCTTGGGCTGAGCCCCGGTGGCGTAGTGGTTGTGCGCGGGACTGCGGCCCACTG
>PVJH01002771.1:46972-64792 GCA_004026705.1 Nesogale talazaci
AAAAAAAAAAAAAAAAAAAAAAAAGGACACTCTCAGAGACCTGCTGAGGAAGTTCTATTTTGGGCCTAAAGGATGACTGTGAATCAGAATCACCAAGACGGTAGTGAGTTTGTTTGTTTTGTTTATAGGATAATTCTCCATGGGCCACCAGTGGGCACAGTGAGTCCTTTTTGTTGCTGCCTTGGTAATAAGGCACTGCTGGTCCACAAAACCCTTCTGCGTTCAAATGACACCCTCAGCAATTCATCTGATACATCAGGTTCCAAGAAAGGAAGCTCTCATGACTAATTAGAGGGATGCTTCAGCTCTCTGAAAGTTTTTTTATTACCATTATTTTATTTTTAGGCATCGCTTCTTTGAAGGTATTTTAACAATATCGGTTCTTTAAAAATGGCTGAGGTTCTGACTTTACTGGCTTGAAGCACAGCCCAAACAACAGAGCTTTAAGAAGCCATCTAAGTGATTCTAATATATACCCAATGGCTTCTTCTCTAGTTCTGCAGGCATCTTAATATTATTTCCTCACAGTCCAAGTATTTTTTGTGCCTTTATTTGCCTGCCTGTAAGTTGTGTTGGGATAGTAAAGTTAGGGTGTAAAATCATGGTTAAAAGTCCAGTCTCTGGGCTGATCCCTGGTGGCATCATGGTTGAGTGCAGGACTGTGGCCCACTGGGTTGATGGTTCAAATCCAGCAGCAGCTCTCAGGAGCAAGGTTGGGTAGCTCCCATGAACACCAGAGGGCAGTGATTCCCCCCCCCCCAAAAAAAAAAAAAGATCTCGCATATTCCTGGGACTGAGCCCCGGTGGCGTAGTGGTTGTGTGTGGGACTGCGGCCCACTGGGTTGATGGTTCATATCCAGCAGCAGCTCTCCAGGAGCAAGGCTGGGCCTCCTACTCCCAGTAGGGGGCAGTGATGCCCACACACACACACACACACACAGAGCACAGACTCAGGAACTAGATTGCTTAGTTTGCTCTGAGGTGACTTTCTGACCTCCTCTGTGCCTTGCACTATCTCTAAGGTGGGATACTAAACGTAACTTTCACAGTTGTTGGTTTTACACTTTATCTTAGCCAAAAGGCTTAGAAGCAATTGTTGTTGTTGGATTTAATTAGGAGCACCATTATACATATTAAATGCTCAAAATATGTGCTATTCCTATTACCATTGTTTCCATGGAAATGACCGCACTAAACAAAACCCACTGCCTTTCAGCAGAGCCTGACCCATAACGACCTCACACAGGCCTTCAGAAACTGGAGCGCCCAGTCTCCTCTTTCTCTCACAGAGCAGCTGGTGGGTTTGAACTGCTGACCTTGTGATTAGCAGCCAATGACGATCCAACAACATCATCGGGGCTCCTTACATGATCATCCAAGACAAAAAAGCCCATCGGCATTGAGTCGATTCTGCTCCATTTACAACAGCACAGCGCACTGCCCAGGCCTCTGCCGTCCTCACGATGGTTATAGCTGAGCCCGTTGTGGCAACGACTGTGCCGATCTCGCTCAGAGCTTCCTCTTTTTCATTGACCCCCTACTTTATCGAGCAACAAACCCTTTTTCTTTTTTTGGATTTTGGATTTTGGGGCATCACTGCCCTCTGATGGTGGGAGTAGGAGACCCAGCCTTTGCTCCTGTGGAGCCGCTGCTGGAATTGAACCTCCATCCCAGTGGGCCGCAGTCCTGCACACAACCACGACGCCACCGGGGCTCAGCCCCCAACAAATCCTTTTTCAGGAATGGTCTGTGGTGCTAACATGTCTAAAGAACATGAGCTGAACTCTCAACCATCCTCACCTCTAAGGAGCACACGTCCTCCATTTGTTTCTTCTCCTAGCACACCATGGTGTGCGCCGTATTCACCACCAACACTGGCAATCGAATGCGCCCACTAACCTGCAGTTGTCATGCTTCATTGTCCACCTTTCACATGCACGTGAGATCATGGACGAGACCATGGGTTGAATTGGGTGCACCTCAGTCCTCAGAATAACATCTCTGTTCTTTAACATTTTAAAGATGGAAGAACAAACAAAGCTGCTTCAGAAGACATGTGTTCAGAACACTTCTTAGAAATGGGGATTTAAAAAAAAAAGGAAGAAGAAATGAGGATGATGGGCTTTATCTCACATTTGCTGGACATGTTCTCAGAGAAGCCAGTTCCTAGAAAACAGCAGCGTTCGTGGTGACATAGAGGGTCAAATGGAAAAAAAAGAAGACCCGTATCAAGATGAATCGACACGGTAGTTACAACAAGGGGCTCAAGTCTAACAAGAACCATGAGGATGGCCCAGGTCTGTGAGTGTGCTGGTCTGTTGAACACGGGATTGTGATGACTCTGTGTGGGGTTCCAGGGTTCCTAGGGTTGGTTAGTACTTCCTTCTTGTGATAGCTGGTCACTGAGTCCGAAGTGACTTGACTGAATCGAACAATAACTCTAGCTGATTATTTATGAAATTGGTTTAGGAAGGGAACTAGATTCCAGTATATTTCTTGACCACTAAAAAAGGATTCCAATTAGAGGTTCCATTTATAATCATTAAAAAGATAAACCCCTCACACAACAACCAAAACTTTAACCCTACTGGTCATTGCTAGACAGTTCTGTCCCTTCTTTGAGATATTGAACAACTTTCTCTGAATTTTCTTTCACAGCACATAAATATACCAGATTCCATCCTGCTTGTGAAAAAAAAAGGAGAGAAATTAAAATGTTATCATATCTTATTACTTTTCTCTTATCTTTGGTCTTCTCTTGTCCTTTTAAGCCAAGTCTCCTTTAGGTATGCATGCATTTTTCATGAAATAGAAGTATAAGTTGTTTCATCTTAGTGGCTTATTAAGTTATGAATGCATAATTAATGAAACATTCTCCATCTAACATCATTGAACAACTATCTTTTACATTAGTGAAAAACATTTCTTTTCTTTGTATCATTTTATTGTGGGTGCTTTTACAAACTTTATAACAATCCATCATTGAATTGTATTAAGCACACTTGTACATAGATTTCTATCAACATTTCCAGAACATTTTTCTTTCTCCTTAAGACCTTGGTATTAGGTACTCTTTTTCTCCCTCCCTTCCCCTCCCCTCCCACCCTTATAAATCCTTGATCAACTATATATTGCTATTATTTCATATATTACACTGTCTGTTGCTTCCCTTCACTCACATTTCTGTTATTTGTCTCCTTTGGGGTATGGGCTATATGTCCAATCTTGCGATAAGTATCCCCCCCACCCCGCCCATCCTCATGATATCACTAGTCCACTACTGTTGCTGAGGGGTTTATCTGTCCTGGATTTCATGTGTCCAGAGCTCCTATCTGTACCTGTGGTAACAGGTCCAGCATGCAGGGAAGTGAGGGAGACAGAGTCAATTTCAATTGTGCATGCAGACTCTGGAGACCTAGCTCAACGAAGATCTGACTTTATTACAGCTTTTGCAAGGCTTATATAGGTTTCATTGACCAATCAGATCATACTTCCTGATTTCCAAACATATCCTTACATGGTCATGGGTTTGCAGCATGAAAAACGATTGGTCCACACTGTGAGCTATGTAAATGAGGTGTAGCTGGCTGAGGCAGCACTACAATTGTCTTATAAGACAGTTTCATCCAATCACGGTATTACAGGACACTACCATCCAATCGTAGTACAGGAGCTTAGGTGTGACTATGGGCAAGTTAGAAGCTTTCTGATAGGCTGTGTTTCAGAAGTTTAAAGCGGAAGGATACCAGGTGAGCTGGCCTGGGATCTTATTGCCTCAAGACTGGAATTCTTTACAGGAGTCATGGAAATTGAGGCTACCCAGAAACTTCCACCTGAGTCAAGACCAGAATAATCCAGGAGACTTGGAAGTGTGGGTTCCAGCTACCTAAGGGTACGGATACCCGGTGGCTTCAAGACCGCTCCAAGAGTCTCAGCAGTTGAACTTTTTACGCCTCTTTCCCAAATCCACAGGTCCTACCATGAATGCCCCCACATGTACCAATGTGTGTTCTCCAGTCTAGCTGGATTTTTTAGGTAGAACTGGGTCATGTAGTGATGGGGAGGAAGCACTCAGGAAGTAGAGGAATGATGTGTTTCGTCAGTATTATACTGCTCCCTGGTTGAATTGTCCCTACCTTGTAACCCTTCTGTGGGGCGATGTCCAATTGTCTATGGATGGGCTTTGGGTCTCCACTCCAACCCCCCTGTTTGCATCGATATCAAAAGTGGCCGGCTTCTGATATACTCACAGCAAGAGTTCAATAGGCAGTTATGTAGCAATAATTATTATTTATTATAATAATGATAGAGATCATGACAGAGAGAGAAGCAATAAAAGTCAGACATATATCACATCAGGGTAGCATGCTCACCTCCGCCCTGTATGGTGGTCCACGTGGAGAGGAAGAGGGAGAATGTTAATTTTTCCCATTTAAATAGCCTTCCAGGGGACACATAATTTCTATAGTCACCAGTCAGGACATGCTACAAGCGGGGGCTGTATTAAGGGCTAAAAGATGATAATGGTTTAGGGATGCCTCGTGACTAAGAGGAGAGGAATGTGATAAGGAGAGACTTCAGACTCCCAGGGGTAGGTGAACAGGTCTATATTATTAGGGGTCATTGACAATGACTCTTGAATCCCACCCATAGGCCTCAGGGAAGCAGATCATTATCCTAACTTGCAGAGCCCTCAGATAACTGGCAGCATCAGGGAGATTAGCTAACTTAACTAGAACACTAAATGTTGGTAAATCACTTGCTGAATATTTTGGAGTAAGCAATTGTGGAAAAGTTCTGTCTTCATCCCACAATACCTCCCTTTAAATATAAAATAATTTCAGGAGCAAAGTAATTATCTTCTATACATTTAGAGCTCTAAAGGCAAATTCAATAGCCAATTAATAGAGCCCAAACTTCAGGCTTCTGATAAACATGTTTGGATCTAGGCATGGGCTGTAAAGTTCTTTCATACCCATTTGCTAGACGAAAGCTTCTCACCAGTCATATACTCAGAACACTCAAAAGAGGAAGTGGAAGAAGTTTTTATTTTATCCACTTTTACTTGTAAAACACATTCAAGAAATGAATTGTGTCAGAGAACATGTTGAGCAAACTCTTGGGTTTTTATTGTGCTTGGGTTTTTTTTTTTGGTTTTGTTTTTTGGGCATCACTGCCCTCGGTGGTCGTGGGAGCTACCCAGTGCCGCTCCTGAGAGCCACTGCTGGATTTGAACTGCCAAGCCCGCAGGCCGCAGTCCTGCACTCAACCACTTATGCCACCGGGGCTCAGCCCTGTGCTTGGCTTTTTTTTTAATCTGGTTTTTTTTTTGGGGGGTGGGGGTGGGGGGGCATCACTGCTCTCCGGTGGTGGGAGTAGGAGGCCCAGCCCCACTGCTGAAATTGAACCTCTGTCCCAGTGGGCCACAGTCCCGCGCACAGCCACGACGCCACCAGGGCTCAGCCAGCCCTGTGCTTGGATTTAAAAAAAAAAAAAAAAAACTCTTGTTTTGACTCTTCTTTCAGATAGTCTAAATATTTAGCAAGTAACTCCTCCTCCAAAGTTGGGTTCAGAAAACTCACCCCTTACCATGCAGTCAGCCACGGAAGGCCAATCTCATAATACAGATCTTTATCATAGAAGGGGTCTTCAAGAAGTTTGAACAATTGAATTGGGTGGTTTGGGAATTATATGCCAACAAAACGGGTTTGTTTGTTGTTGTTTTTTTAAAAGAAATTTGTGGGATAAATTCTAATATCTTTCCATTTCGATTTTCCACAGGCTTTTTGAATGTTTCTCCTGTTAGGTCTACCTGAAGTTAGCAGACTCCTTTTCGGCCTGCAGTACCTGGTTCAGTTGGACATGGTTTCATCTCTGGGAAGGCTTTCACTCCGGCTTTACAACTTTCCCCTGATCTTTTTCTTCAGTGACTGGTCCATGTCATTTTATCTGCTTCCTTCTTAAGAGATGGACCAGGATCTGTCATTTATTTCTAGGTAGTAGTGATCTTGGTTTTTACCAACCACCTGTGTCACCTCAGTGCACTCTATTTTCTGCTCCTTTCCCTCAAAAAAGAAAAGTGAAGAAATCTATCTGTATATGCTTTCTTCCTTCAAAATATTTATTTTCAATTACGTGAGGGTTTGCATATTTGGTCATTGTTTGTTTGTTTGTTTTTGCATTCAACATAATTACTGATGATCTTTACATGTCTAGGCTTAGGTCTTAAATTCATCTTGGTTCACTTCTGCACAGGGAGTGAAGTATATGGGTCCTTACTTATTCTTTTGTAAATGGAAATCCAATTCTGCCAGCACTATCTTTTGAAGAGATCATCTCTTCTCCCTTCAATGTGTCTCAGTTTTTTGTCTTTAGGTGTTTGGATTGATTTCTGGATTTCCTATTCTGCTCCCTTGGTCTATGAATCTTTCATTTTACCTGAGCAAAATAGTTTTCACTATCATAGTTGTGCGTAGGTTTGGAAATCAAGAAGTGAGAAGCTTCTGAGTTTCTTTTTTAGAAGTGCTTTGCTTAACCTGGGTCTCTCCCCTTTCTTTTTTTTTTTTTTTTTTGTTTTTTGGGGGGGCATCACTGCCCTCAGGTGGTGGGAGTAGGAGGTCCAGCTTTTGCTCCATGGACCTGGAATCAAACCTCCATCCCAGTGCGACTCGCGAACAACCACTACACCACCGGGCTCAGCCCTCCCCTTTTTATATGAAATTGGCAACCAACTTTCCCACCTCTTTAAAGAATGATGGTGGACTCTGGATCATGACAATATCCATATCCATGCGTCAAGGCTATTGAGGGCTGCTAAGAATTTCACTGAAAAACCTTATCCTCTCTACCCTACCACCTTGATGTTGATCTTCCAAACTTTTTGTTTTCAAAATTCAAAGAACTTTTTTTTTGGCATCACTGCCCTGGTGGTGGGAGTAGGAGGCCCAGCCTTTGCTCCTGGGAGCTGGAATTTAACCTCCATCCCAGTGGGCCGCAGTCTCGCACACAACCACTGCGCCACCGGGGCTCAGCCCCTATTCAATTTTTATAACATTCCAGATAATGAAAATTAATCTATAGTGACCAAAGTGAATGCATTGACTGTCTGGAACTAAGTAGGGAATGGTGAAGGTTAAGAGGGAGGGATTGCTAAAGAGCAAAAGTCAACTTTCTTGGGGGGAGGAGGGAGTAATGTATGTTGTGAGAAACAAATTCATAAACACACATATGTTTATAAGAGAGCGTTTTATATAAAGGATAATTGTACATGAAGAAAGCATTGGGGACTGAGCCCTGGTAGACCATGAGTAGACCATGAGGCCTCTGTGTGGGCATGGCTTTCTCCTGAGACTTCTGGGAAATCTCGCGATATTTCCCTTGTGAAGATGAGAAGCTATCTTCCTCACGTGTTGGGAGTTAGTCTCAGAGACAATGAATCACAGAAAAGACAAGAAGGCAGGGTCTGAGGAGCCAGAGGAGAAGCCACACGGCTGTGCCCTCATGGAGCCAGACCTCTGAAGCTGGAGAGGCCATGTGGACACGGCTGCCAGCGATGAGTTGCTTCTGCCACCACTGGATGCTGTTGATGGACCATGAGCCCTGAAGTGAGGACCCATGGGGAGGCCCCTGCCAGCGCCAGGATTTGGCACCCACTGGCCTGTGACTTCATGAGTTGGAAGGAGACATTATAGACTGGTATCGGGCATATGGGCTAATATCGGACTTATGATCTTGGACTGGATAGGGCTGGGATGCTCAGTGTTCCATTCCTTTTGTATATAAACCTTTCCCTTATATCTATAAGCGTGTCTATGAAATTTGTTTCTCTAGTCTGCCTGGACTGACACAGGGATGTCTCGCAGGGAGCCAGCCTTGTCTGTCAAATCTCTCAGGCAGCATGTACTCTCAGAAGCAAGTCTCTAAGGAAGAGAACTGAGAGAGATAGGGTCTTTTCCCTCCAAGAAGGAAGGACCACATTTCCCAGAATCCTCAGGAGAAGGCCACGCCCACACAGAGGTCTCATTGGCTGTCTCCAGATCGACAGGCTAGACCCCACCCCTACACTCTTCATCCTCAAACTGACACCAGATTAGGTGACTACCACAAGTGTTCATCTTGATCGTCGTGATGGTTTTACTGGTACAAACTTCGTGTCAAAACATATCAAATTAAATACTTGAAATGTGTGCAGTTCATTATATGCCAATTGTACCTTCATAAAGATATCAAAAATGAAGAATATAACAAAGATTTTATTATTTCTCATGTTCCAAGTCTATCATGAATTGGCTAGTACTCTTATCATTCACATTCTGAGACATAGGATGATGGAAGAGGCACCCTCTGGACTGGTATTGATTGCTATGCTGAGGAGAACGAGAGCCTACAGGAGCCCTGGTGGCATGATGGGTTATGTATTCCGCTGCTGAACACAAGGTTAGCAGTTTGAACTCACTAGTTGCTCCATAGGAGAAAGACGAGGCTGTCTGTTCCTGCAAAGCTTTAAAGTCTCAGAAACCTAAATGGGGCAGCGTTCCTCTGTCCTACAGGTTGCCATGAGCAAGAATTGATCCAACAGTAGTGAATCTGTTTTTGTTTTTTGAGCAAAGCACACACTAATTCTTAGAACTTCCACCCCAAAGTGACAAGGTTATACTTTTGGGCGGTATTGTGGTGAGATAAGTCAGTCTACAACAAAAACATTTGCCATTTCAAACACTTTTTTTTTGTTTTTTGGGGGCATCACTGCCCTCTGGTGGTGGGAGTAGGAGGCTCAGCCTTTGCTCCTGTGAGCTGGAATTGAACCTCCATCCCAGGGGGCCACAGTCCCGTGCACAACCACTACGCCACTGGGGCTCAGCCCTCTCCTCCCAATTTTTACATGCCGATGTCCCAGGGTTTTCTTCTTCAGAGAAACTAGCCAGTTTCTCCTGAGTGACTTGTTTCACAACAGAGATAGACAGCACCCGCCAAGCAGGAGTCTCTTCTCCCTGCATGCCCCCCACCCTGACCCAAGAAGTGGTTTCTTAACCAGAGATTTACTATCTAAAGCAAAACAGGTCCCTCAGAGAGCTGAGGGAGACCTGGATAGAAAACAAAGCAAAAGAAAAAAGAAAACAAAGTATGCTTTGAGAAGCGAAAGCAGGGACGCAGAAAGGAGATGGAGCTCAGTCAGGAATGAAAAGTAAAGAAAGGCTTTATTTAGACAGGGGCAAACTCCTGGGAGGAAAGCGAGAGCAGAGACAGGGATGGGAATATTTTGAGCTCCCGGGCGGGCGCGGTAGGTTAGACCAGATTACAATGGTTGACAAACTGCAAGTCACACACTGCTCTTTCAGTGAGAACGCGGGCCTCTGAAGTAACATTGAAAGCATTTGAAGGTTATTATTTCAGATCATAGTCATTTCATTTGTTTGGAAAAACATAATTTAAGGCTCTTGAGTGATTTTAAAGTTGTTAGGAGAGACAGGATTGACTCTTTGGCCTCAAGAGTTTGCAGCTGCACCTGGCAGTGGGGCAGTTGGATTTATATAGGGTCTGCGCCAAGGATGTATGTACTGATAAGGGGAAGGAGGCTTTTAGTGCTGCAGCTGCGGGGCCTTGAGGTGGATGGGGTGGGGAAGGGGGAAGGGGCTGTGTGGACCCTGCCGAGAGAGGGAGCTGGGAGCAGGGGCTTCATAGTCTAGCAGGCCATTCATTCATCTTCCCAAGAGACTGGAGAAGGAGTAGGAGCTGTCTGGTTCAGATCCGGAGGAAACATTCTTCAATCATGAAGAAGTTCCCCTCACAATTTGAGGAAGACCCCGTCTGAGGACAAAGCACTGATTTTATAGGAGAGGAGTGGCTGGCAGAATTACAATGGCCAATTTAGGCCCAATTGGGTCCTTTCATTGATCTTAACCTTGCAGTGCTATTTAGTTGGTAAGGTCCCTCGTTGCACATTTGATCATTAGTCCTTTGGACGGTTTGATGATTAGCCTTTTGGACAGCTGCCTGGATTGTCATTCTAGGCATCTGGCAGCTTAGGGATGAGTCATCACTTCCTGCGAGGGGCTGGAGCCAGCATCTGTCTGCGTCTAGCATCGGCCATTCCCAACAGACAAAAATCACTTCTGCAACAGAATTGAAGCTACTGCCACAGTCTGTACTTGTCCCTCGGAGGCCAGACCCATCCAACATCCAGGAAGACAAAGTCCCCTCTACCCACCCAAATACCAGCCAGATGTTCCTAGAACAAGAGCGGTGCTGTCTCCATCACTGTAGCCGGATGGAGAACCAGGGAATGGGAGCCAGTTAGTGCACATGGCTCACTTAGGACAGATCAGCAGCTTATCCCCTGGATGATATAAGTGTCCAATCCAAACCAGTCCCCATCTTGCCAATATAACTGTTGCTTTGATGCAGGGAGGACCCTGTTGGATCCCTGACCTGCCATTTTAACTGTTCTGTGCTTTTGAGCATTCTAAATTCTATCAGAAATTCTCACAACAGCCTTTCTGTTTGTGCCCATGTTAATTTACTTTATGCTTAAAATATTCTAATTAATCCGAGGGAGGCCTCACCTTATAGGCATTGATCAATACACCCCAGCCCTGTCAGGAACCTGTCCTCCAGCTGGTCATTTCTTACTCAGAGGAGACGCGTGTGCAACAGAAGGAGACGCTGGCCAATCCTGCCCCAGCCTCACAATTTGTGCCATGTTAGGGCCCATTGTTGCAGCTACTGAGTCCATTTACCTCTTTAGGGGTTTTCCTATTTTGTTGTGGATGCGCGACTTCACCAAGCATGGTGCCCCTTCCCTCGAGGTTGTTGTCTCCTAAGAACATGCCCACAGTTTCAGAGGCAAAGTCTCACAATCCTCGCTTCTAGGGAACTGTCGGCTGCACTTCTTTCACGATGGGTTTGTCCCTTCTTCTGGCAGCCCATGGTTCTCTCCACTTCTCACTGGCATCGTAATTCATAAGGCATTGATTCTTCTGCCATCTTCCAGATCCGTTGTCCGACTTCCACATGCACGTGTAGCGACTGAAAATTCCGTGGCTCGAGTCCAGCACATCTTAGTTTTCAAAGAACTGTTCCTGCTCTTTAAGATTTTAAAGAGCTTTTGTACTGTAAATCTACCCAACGTAAGAAGCCGTTTCACCTCTTGACTGCTGCTTCCTTCAACGCTGTTTGTGGATCCAAACAAAATAAAGTCTTAGCAACTTCAATATTTTATCCACTTATCATGACATTGTCTATGATCCAGTTTGAAGATTTTTGTTTTCTTCATATTGAGGTGAAATCCACCCTGAAGGCTGCAGCCTTTTTCTTGAATCAGCAAGTTATTTTAGCGAGCGAGGGGTATCATCTGCTTATCACAACTTGTTAAAAAGTCTTCTTCCTATCCTTGTTTTTATTCTTCTAATCCTGCTTCTCAGTTCTTTTGCTCAGTATATAGATTGAATAAGTATGGTAAAAGGATACAACCTTGGGCTGAGCCCCGGTGGCGTAAGTGGTTGAGTGCGGGACTGCGGGCCCGAGCTTGGCAGTTCAAATCCAGTGGTGGCTCTTAGGAGCAGCGCTGGGTAGCACCCACAACCACCAGAAGCAGTGATGCCTGCCCCCCTCCCCCCAAAAAAAGGATATAATCTTGGCACACATCTTTTCTGATTTTAAACTACACACTACCTCCTTGTTCCTTTCAAATAATTGCCTCTTGGTTTGTGTACAGGTTCTGCATAATCACAATTACATGTTCTGGAATTCCTATTCTTTTCGATGTTATTCATAGTTTGTAATGATCCACACAGTGAAATGTGTGAGTAGTTAACAAAATACAGGTAAACATCTTTCAGTTATTGACGACTTTCAGCCAAAATCCATCTGATATCAACAATGGTATCTCTCATTCCTGGGCCTTTTCTGAATCCAGCTTAAATTGCTGGCAGTTTTCTGTTCTTGTACTGCTGTGCTGCGGCCACTTAAAAAATTATCTTCAGCAAATTTTCCTTACATATGGTATTAATGACACAGTTCTCTGATTTCTGCATTATGTGGGATCATCTTTCTTTGGAATGGATCCACATATGGATAGCTTCCATCCACTTGGCCAGTCTTCCTAATTACTTGGCCCATATGAGTGAGCACTTATAGTACTGCATCTATTTATTGAAATATTCCCACTGGTATTTCATCAATTCTGTGGTCTTGATTTTTGGCAATGCTCTCAGTGTAGTTTGCACGTCTTCCTTTCATACCATTGGTTCTTGATCTTATGCTATATCCTGAAATGGTTACATGTTAACCAATTCTTTTAAAAATAATTTTATTGGGGGGTTCTTACAACATTCCTTACATCAATTGTATCAAGCATATGTATACATATGTTGCCATCATCATTTTCTACTTGAGCCCCTGGGTATAAACTCTTCTTTGTCCCCCTCCCTCCTAAATCTCCCCCCCCCCTTGTGAATCTTTGATTAATTATTATTATTTTGTCTCTTACACTGTCCATTGTCTCCCTTCACCCACATTTCTGTTAATCATCCCCTTGTGGGGGATCTATACATCCAACCTTATGATGGTTCCCCCTTTCTCCCCCTCCCCCCTGCCCCCAACCATCTTCCTACTCCCATTACTGTCTCTGAGGGATTTCTCTGTCCTGAATTCCACCTGTTGAAAGCTCTTTTCTGTACCAATGTGTGTTCTCTGGTCTAGCCAGATTTGCAACCTAGAACTGGGTCATGGTAGTGGGGGGAGAAGAAGCATTCAGGAAATAGAAGAGCCACTTCTTTTGGAGACAGTGATTCTGTATATCCCCTCCATCTTCTTTTGATGCTTCCTGCATCATTCAGCAATCTTCCCTTAGAAGCCTTCAATATTGAAACTTGAACTTTGAATTCTTCCTCATACTTTCAGCTTGTGGGCAGTGAATATGTTCTTCCCTTTTGATTTTCTAGTCTACACCATCGCTATCTTATTCTTAGAAGCCTTGGTGGTATAATAAGAGAACTGGCATAGTTGGCATAATGGTGAACGTTGGACTGCTAACCATAAGGTCAGCAGTTTGAAACCGTCCGTTGCTTCATGGAAAGAAAGACTGGACTTTCTACTCCTGTAAAGAATTTATAGTCTTGGAAACGCACAGAAAAATTCTTCCCTGGGTGGCTGTGAGTCGGGAATTGGTATCTACTGGATGACAGTGAGGTTAGAAATCCCCCTTTTTATAATTGAATATGGCATTTAATTAAAAACATAATCATTTATTAGGTACATTCCAATTCTGGAGATATAAAACGTGGAGGAAAAGACAGGTGGCAATTGAAAGACACTGTCTCTATAGCAAGAGTGCCACAATCTTGTCAAAGCTACATTTCATTTTTAAGAGAGACACTGCACAAAGCAGTGGCTTGAGGAATTAAATAGTGCTTTCCTCTCTTTCTGACTCCTGAGGGGTCAGCCTGCAGGCCAGCGCAGCGGCTTTGCTGCATGCTACCTTCAAGAACTCAGGTCCTTCTATGCGTCTGCTAGCAAAGTCAAAGTTACTACCATGCCTTGTGATTAAAGTCAATGGAAAACGAAATCACTCCAATTTTGACACGGCTGCTAGTGGTCCAGACTCTTCCGGAAGAAAGGTCTGGATTTCACCACCAGGCAAAAACACATAACCACCTAAGATGCTTGTTGAAGACAAAAGGAATAGAGAATGGTTGCCAGAAGATACTTCTAAGCACCTGCTATGAGCACTTGCAAAAATGAGGACTACACTCATTCTGAACTTTCTTCCTTGTTGACAAACAGGTTCAGCTAAGTAAAAGAGTAAAATCCTAGCACATTTTATTTTAAAAATAATACTAATGGGGCTGAGCCTCAGTGGCGTAGCGGTTGTGCGTGGGACTGCGGCTCACTGGGATGGAGGTTCAATTCCAGCTCCACAGGAGCAAAGGCTGGGCCTCCTACTCCCACCGCCAGAGGGCAGTGATGCCCAAAAAGCAAAACAAAAAACAAACAAAAATAATACTAATGTGACATTATTGTTTTTCAACATATAGTCTAGGTTTAAATATTCCATCTAACTCTTTGGTAAAATTCTGTCCTCTTCCATGTCCAGAGGTCAAGTTGTGTTCAATTTTAGATGTCCTTTGAGTTTGGGGAACAGAATGCTATCTGAAGGGAGATTCTGTATGCGAGAATGAAGTCCCTGGGCCCTGACGTCCTGAGCTGATTATCTTCCCGGTGTATTCCATCCTGCTCAGTGAGAGGCAGACCCGGACCTTTGGCCCCGCCCCACGTGGCAGCAGAAAGGTCGTGAGAGCCACCAGTATCGCAGAGACATCGCTGACTAGTGAGGGCATGACCTGCGACGTGGTGGACCCCGGATTAGTGAAGCAGAGAGTCTACAATTCCAAGACAGGGATCGACCAGCTTGTGGTGACGCCTGTTTCTCAGGTGCAGGCAAAGCATCGGGCTGCCCGAGCTGGGAGAACGGGCCCCGGAAAGTGCTACCGCCTGTACACAGAACGCGCCTCCCACGACAAAATGATGACCACCCACGTGCCCGAGATCCAGAGGACCCACCTGGCGGGCACGGTGCTCTCACTCAAGGCCAGGGACATCCATGACATCCATCGACTTCCTGGATGCCCCACCGATGGAAACCTTGATCACAGCCAGGGAGTCGCTGTACACGCCGGGCGCTCTGGAGGAGAGGGCCTGCTCACCCCTCTGGGTCACAGGATGGCAGCCTCCCCCCTGGAACCCAAACTGTGCAAAACGCTGGTCATGTCTGTGCATCTGGAGCGCAGTGAGGAAATGCTGACGATCGCGTCCATGCTGTCAGTGTAGAACGTCTTCTACAGGCCCCAGGATAGACAAGCCCTTGCCGCTCAGAAAAAGGCCAAATTCCACCAGACCCAAGGAGACCACCTTACCCTGCTGGCTGTGTACAACTCCTGGAAGAACAATAGGTTCTCCAACCTGTGGTGCTAGGAGAACTTCATCCAGGCTTGCTCCCAGCGTCGGGCCCGGGACACCTGCAAGCAGATGTTGGGCATCGTGGACAGACACAAGCTGGACGCGGTCTCCTGCGGCAAGTGCACAGTGCAGGCGCAGAAGACCATCTTCTGCAATGCGGCCAAGAAAGACCCGGACGCTGGCTTGTGGAGTTTGCCCTGGCCTTCTTCAAGGTCTCCGATCCGCCCAAGCTAAGCAAGCAGCAGCAGCAGCAATGCCTTGAGCCCCTGCACAATCGTTATGAGGAACCCAATGCCCGGAGACTCTCCCGGCACCGCTGAAGGGCCAGGCTGCTCTGCTGGCCACCCCTGCTGTAGTGGCCTGGGCTTCAACTTCCTCGCAGTCCTCACGAGCTGGCCGGGTCACTACAGCTAGCCATCCCGAGACTGAACAGCTTGAGCCAGGCATTGTCCACCTTATCTACAACGCTTTCTTCCCTGGTGGTAAAGTCGAAGCAGCTCTGAGCCTGGCTTCCCGTCCCCACTACGCACAGGCTCAAGTCGCTCAGGAGTTTGCCGCCCACGTGGGCACCGTGGCTCCATCCCCAGGAAAGGAGCTCCTTTGAGAGCCCTCCAGGGAACGGGGGTGGGGGAGAGAGTCCTACAGGAGCAGTAAGGGAGCCGTGAAGGTCAAGTGTCAGTGCAAGTGTCAGTGCCCGCCACCCCACTAGCCTGCACGGTGGCTTAACTGTCTGGAAATGGTTCTTTTCTTTTCTTTTTTTTTTTTGGCATCACTGCTCTCCGGTGGTGGGAGTAGGAGGCCCAGCCCCACTGCTGGAATTGAACCTCCGTCCCAGTGGGCCGCAGTCCCGCACACAACCACTACGCCACCGGGGCTCAGCCGGTTCTTTTATTAAAGAAACAAAAATGGCCAAAAAAAAAAACCAAGGTGATGGGTAAGATTTCCCATAGAGAGTCTCCTGGGACAGTTCCTGCCACCCCTGAAGAAGAAGATGTCCTAGGGAAGCTTTCCCTGCATGTTCCTGAGCACCTCAACTTCCATTTCCTTAAAGTGTCTTCTCAGTCAGCCCCCATTACCATCTTGTGTCTTTTGAGAGAAGCTGTCAGGTTCACCTCTTCGGAATGCCAAATAACCGTTACCAGAACCTTCTGAGCTGACCTTTCTGCCTCAAATTCAACCGAAGTCACTGTTTTGATTTGGATTTTTTTTTCAGCCACCCACAGTGAAGCCAACATCTTCCTGAGAGAATTTGTCTAGACCACCCACGGACCGCAGAGACATGTTTAGACACATTCTGTTTGAACCCCGGCAGCAACACGTTCAGATGACCATTGTACGTCACTATTTTCTTGGTCAAATGTAAGCTGTGACTAAAGCAAATGTCTTTTCCCACCACTTGTCTGTCAGTCTGTCCTACTGTGGTGGCATGTGTGCTGCTGTGCTGCTGGAAGCTATGCCCTTGGTATCCCCAAAGCCAACAGGGCCACCCAAAGGGAACAAGTTTCAGTGGAGTTTCCACACTAAGATCAGACAACGAAGAGGGAACCGGCTGCCCACTCAGAGGAAATCGCTGCTGAAAAGCTTATGCGTAACTTTGAACCTTGCCAGATAGTGAAGGTCTCAAGAACGGAAGCAGAAAATTTCATCTGAGATAGAGCCGGAGGATGGGCCCCTGGGGTCCCAGGGCACTCCAGTTAGGACTGAAGAGGAGCTGCTTTTATGACGTGGATGAGACCACAGTGATATGAGTGGGGTAAAATCTGTGGGAGTGAAGACTTTGGGATCGTCATTGAATGAAGGTAAGAAGAATCAGCTGCCAAAATTTGCTATTGTTTGGGATGTGGAACGTGGAATATATGAATCTAGGAAAATTGGAAGTCATCAAAAATGAACTGAAAGCCTAAAGATCAATATCGTAGGCATTCGTGGTCCGGTATTGGCCATTTTGAATCAGAAAAACCAGATGCTTTACTCTGCCGCGAATGAAGCAATCAAAGGGAATGGCATGGCATTCACTGTCAAATAGGATATTTAAGAATCAGTCTTGGGGCTGAGCCCTGGTGGCGTAGTGATTGTGTGCAGGACTGTGGCCCACAGGGTTGGTGGTTCAAATCCAGCAGCAGCTCTCCAGGAGCAAGGCTGGACTTCCTACTCCTGCCCACAAAACAAACAAACAAAAAGAATCAGTCTTGCTGGGGACCCAAAACCCTTCAGCAGGTGAAGCAACATCCCCTTACAGAGCAGTTGCAGGGAGGAGATGAGTCAGTCAAGGTATAGTGTAGCAACAATAAAATATGCAACTTTCCTCTTAATGTTCTCTCTTAATTAAGTCTTGGTTTACTCTTAATTAACTTTCTTAAATGTTTCCTCCCACCCACTGTCATGATCCCAATTCTACCTCACAAATCCAGCTAGACCAGGGGATGTACACTGGAGTCAGAAACATGGGAAATACAGGACAGATGATCCCTTCAGGACCAGTGACGAGAATAGTGATACCGGGAGGGTGGAGGAAAAGTGAAGTAGAAAGGGGGAACCAATTGCAAGGATCTGCATATATCCCCCTCCCTTGGGTATGGACAACAGGGAAGTGGATGAAGGGACACATCAGACAGTGTATGATATGACAAAATAATGACAATTTATAAATTATTAAGGGTTCATGGGGGAGGGAGTGGGAAGGAAGGGGAAATATGGGGAGCTGATACTGGGGGCGTAAGCAGAAGGAGGATATTTTGAAAATGATGATGGCAACAAATGTGCAAATGTGGTCTGCATACAATTGACGTATGTATTGATTGTGATAGGAGTTGTATCAGCCCCTAATAAAATGTTTCATTTTAAAAAGTTAAAAAAAACTAAAAA